>PVJO010025239.1:0-23075 GCA_004026905.1 Hystrix cristata | reverse complement strand
GATGGGTGGGCCAAGTGCTCGGGAACTCTCCTAATCACAGGCAAGCATCACGCTGAAGGCCGGTGATATTGATAGAGTGACAGATAGTCGGTCAAATCATTCAATCATTTTGTTTTCCTTCACTTATTTGTTCTCTTCACTTTCTTTCCCAGCCTGCCCTCACCCCTCTCTGCATTTCCACCCCAGCACCTGCGATGAGGCGAGCAGAGTCCTCTGGACAGGGGGAGATGTGCTGGGCTCTGCTTCTCACCCTCTCCTCCTCCGGCTCCTGCCCAGCTTCAGTGGGACACGGCTGATGTTAAAAATGGGCTTTGCTGTCGACTTACTTGGGGGTTTCTGCAGGTTCGCTGTTTGCAGCTGGTGCAGGCCGATTTCCACTGAGGTCTCCCCGAGTGATTCCTCCCCATCAGGGAGTTTGGAGCTGGGGCCTCAGGGATCCACGCTTTCTCCCCCTGGAATCTGCGGTTCCAGAGGCTGAGATGGGGGGATAAACAGAGTGCATCTCTTAGTCTCTGCTGAGCAAAAATTAAGCTTTCCAGAGGGGACAAAATTTATTTATTTATTTTTTCCACTGCCATTAGAGACCATTTGCTTGATTTTTGAGAACTACTTAGCAATTTCATTCTTTTCTTCCCCTTGCCTCCCTCTGGGTTTCTTTCCTCTCCTTTCTTCCCTCTTCTCTCCCTGGCTCCCTCCCTCCCTAGTTCCCTTCCTTGCTCCCTTTCTCCCTCCTTTCCTTCTTTCCTTCCTTTAATTTTTGAAGTAACATCCTATCAAAACAGCGCTAATTAGAAGTATGAAAACGCATAGAGTAAAACCCACATCTGTCTCCATCCACTGATTCCCAGTCTCTGGTTTGTCCTCTGCAAGCTGTTGCGTTTCTTCCAGAAGAACCCTTGTATTGAGCATGGAAATATATTCTTTATCCTGTGCCCTCCACAAATGAGAGTCTATCACTCGCACTGCTTAGCAGCTCACTTTTTAGTTTATATTTCTGGGTGACCCATCTAGACCAGTGTGGAAAGAGAAGTCTCACACTTTTTAGTGGCCATGTTGTTTTATGGAGCGACCACATTCCTTAATGTGACGAATCAGATTCACCCACTGCGCGTGTAGGTGTTTATACCATTGTCAATGCTGTACCAATAGGGACAACGTTACCTTGAATATTTTGGATTACAATATCTACAGGCTGTCAAGGTATTTTGGAGAGAAGGCTGTGCCTCTGGAGTGTGACCAGGTCACTGTGACTCTGGCTGGCCATTGTCCTCCAGCAAGAGTGCTGTCGGCTTGCATTGCTTCTTGCAAATGTAGTGACTCTACAAGTGATAGACACTTTGTTATGACGCTTCATCAAACATTGCCATTACATCTGAAAAACAGTACATTTTAGTCTCTTTTGTCTTTTTCTTTTCTTAATCAGGTCAGGCATCTTTACACCTTCCTAAAATCCATTATTATTTTATTCTCTGTGCATTATGTGGTATATAGATTGCCGTCTTAGAAAGTATTTTTCTCTGAAATTATATTTTGAATTAAGCACAATTCTTTAGAAAAGTTATAATTATTTGTTTCCTAATACTATTGTTTCGCTTTTTTGTCATGCAGAATACTTTGATTTTAACATATCAAATATACAGTGTGTCTTATTTATAAAGACATTCATTGTACATGTTTGAAAAGAAAGTTCTATTTTTTATTTTCTTGTCTTTACAGTTTAGCTTTTAGGTCAAAACCATTGAGTCATTTTGAATCTTTATGCAGTATGTGTTAAACTTCCACTTTTACTGTTCCCCAGAATATGTACTCATTACTTTAATAAAGTTGCTTGCACAATTTACCTATGCATTGTAGCTGCAATATCAGCATGATTGCATTATAAGCATTCTTGTATTTTTGGACTTATTTTGAAAAGATGCAGACTACAAATAAGCATGTACAAAATGTAAAGTACAAGATGTGGTCACTTTATGACCCTGTGCCGGGAAGTTCTCTGTTCCAGGGTTCCAGGGAAAGCTGCAACCTTACAACACACCCAGAGTTGCAAGAAGAACCGCAAAAAGGAACAGCGGGGACCAATCATGTGCCGCCACGTTTTCCTCTCCCGTGTGCGCCCTCCCCTTCCTGTGCCTGTTTCTTACCCCATAAAAACCCCACACTCCTGTAGTTCGGGGCCATTACCTCTGCCTCCTGTGTGAGGGGTACGTATTGGCCCAGAGCTCTGTTTGAATATAGCTTGTTGTTTTTGCATCGAACCTGGTCTCTCTTGTCATTCTTGGGCGCCGCTCACCCTTGTGCTGGGTAAGTTGGGGGAGATTTTTTTGGCCTCAACAATTTCTGGGCTTTCCTATCTGTTGTATTGGTCTTTTTATATCTTCATGTTTAGTATTACACCATTTTACTGTAACTTCATCATTTTTTGAACCAATTTCTTTGCGACAATATTGACGTGTGGAGAATCGTGTATACTTATACACATCTTGATGTGTTGGGGAACAAGTAGACACCCATGAAACCGTTGTCAGCGTTGAGACCGTGAACGTGTCCATCACCTCCCAAGGCTGCTTCCTGCTACTGTTATTAATATTATTATTATTAATAATATTGTTCTGCGGTAAGAATACTTAACATAAGATCTATGCTTTTACCATATATTAAGTGTACAGTACGATATTGTTAGCAGACATCGCTATGCAGTGTGGTAGATCTTCAAAATTTATTTATCTTGTATGACTACAGCTTTGCAGCCCTTGACTACCATCTCTCCACATCACCCTCCCCCAGGCCCTGGAAAATGCAGTTTTCTTGGATTCCATGAGTTTGACAGCTTTAGATTACGTATATAAGTGAGGGCATGCAGTATTTGCCTTTTTGTGTCTGGCTTATTTCACTTAGAACAATGGTCTCTGGGTCCATAATCCATCATCACAAATGATCAAATGTGCTTTGTGGGAAGACCAAACAACCTTCCCCATCTACCATGTATACGCCGCGTCTTCTTTACCCTTTTGTCCTGCAGGGGACATTTTGGCTGTCGTGAGTTTTTTTGTATGAATTTTTTTGTATGTTCTCCTGGAGAGAAAATTGTATTTGATTTTCTACTATTGAATTCTCCTGTGTTCCTGTGGTAGAAGTGACCTTGGTTTGGTTGCACTTTTCTTTTTTATATGTCCCTGTTTCATCTCTGCTAGTATTTTTATTCCCTGGGTTTACATGAATATTTCTGTGACACTGGACCAGCGCTGGAGCTATTTGTATTAATTTGCTTCGTAAAAATTGCTTGGAAGCAGTCCTTGCTCCATCAGCTCTAGTAGCGTTGGCATCATACAGTCCACAGTAAACTTTTAGATCTGCAGATTGGCGCTTCAGTGGCAAGAAGATTGCATTTCCCCTACTTTTTTCCTCCTGTGATTTTAATTGCTCTCTAATGCCCTCTGTGCTAACTTTGGTAACAGGTAGGTTCTTAGGTAAATCACCCATCCCATGAGCTGAGTATTCTCTCATGATTTTATATACTGTGTTCCATAGCAATATTTTTCTTGCTAAAAGAGTAAATGATAAATCAAATATCCAGTGATTACTGCTTTTGGCTTTGTGATTGCGATCTCTTGTTAATTTGATCAATTAAAATATTTATGATTAAATTTAAATTATCATTAAAGCAATATCAGTTCTTTCCCACTTTAAAATCAGTTTCTCATCTCTTAAAATATAGGCTTAATCATTTTTCTTATTTTTTCTTATTACTATTTGTATTTAAAGTTATAATTTCATTTGACCACTCTGTGTTTTAATATGGCTTGTAAAATATTATTTTATAAATATCTGCAACTTTTGTTTTTATTTCATCTTCAATCAAATACTGGTTTAAATGACTGAAATTTCTAAGTGGTGGAAATCTAGAGTTTCCCTGTCTCCAAAACCATAGTTGGGTTCCTTTAGTGAAATCCATGTCTGTAAATAGCTCTTCCCTGAGAGTCTCACAGTTTCCCAGGTGTGTGCATGTGTGCTGCACAAGCAAAATACGATTGTGATATGATACTGGCAAGGGCACGCCACCCCTTCTCAGCCGATCTCCACCAAGTCTGCTCCTGAGGAAACATCAGACAGGCTGAAGAGAACATTCCACGCGATAGTTGGTCTGTACAAACAGTCTTGGTCACAGCAGACTCAAGAGCTATTCGCGATAGAAGAGCTACGGATGACAACTGAACGAATCTGAGACCTTGAATTTACTTATTTACATACTCATTTATTGCTATAACGAGCAGTACTAGAACAATGGGTAAAATATAAATTACGTTTCTGGGTCTGTAAGTTAAATGGCAGCATTGGATCAGTGTAAATTTCCTGATTTCAATATTTTTGGTACTTATGTAAAAGAACGTTTGTCTTTGAAGAGGACATACTAAATTATAGGAATAAAGGGGCATTGTTCTGCAATTTACTCGCTAATTCAGAAAAAAAAATTTGCTTCTTGACTCAAAGAATTCTTGGCCTCCATTCAATTTCTTATTGAGCTTCTATAGCTCAAATTTATTTGTCTCAACTGCCGGGATTGGTGTGGCTTTTGTAAATGAATGATCGCTGGTCAGTTTTCAGATCCATTTATATCTAGACCATCATTGTTGGAAAGAGGAATAGAAAATATTTATGAAGTTTCCTTTCTTGGGCAAGAAAAGATAGAATGAAAATAAAGACAGTAACTAATGTCAGAAATAAATATTTTCAAGTGGTAGAGAATGTATCAATTAAGGGAATATTGGCTTAAGAGGATAATTTGAGCCATAAAATGATTTTTAAAGAAATTACTTTAAAAAAATATGTCTGTAATAATTTAAACATAATTTACAAAGAAGCTCAGTTGCAGGAAGTTAGTTAAAGGAGAAGAAAATAAGGAAATGAGTTTTTATGATGGTTATATACAAGTGCAGATTTTTTTTAACAATTAAAACACTTTAGAAAAATACTTGATATCATATTTTGTGGACTTCATGCATGCTTCTTTATAGTTTTTTAATAAACTCCATTAGGACTTCTTCATGAGTTGTGTAAGACATGTTGCTAAATATGGTTTCCAGGGGAAGAAATCTCAGGAGAGGTCTTAGACTGCTAAGAATTTGTGTACTGAAAAGGTAGCCCTGATTTGAATGCTGAATATTTTCAATTTTAGAATAACTAACTGTGATGCCGGGTACAGTGGTGCATGCCTGCAATCCTGGCTCTTGGGAGGCTGACTGCAGGAGGGTCATTGCAAGTTCGAGGCCAGCCTGGACTACATTGTGAGTTCAAGGCCAGTCTGAATTAAAGTCTGACCCTGTCTCAAAAAAAAAAAAAAAAAAGAAAAAAAAAGTGCCAGCACATGTTCATTGTGTGCTCTTATGTGCTGAAATTTAACAATTTAGATTCCATATGAAGAACTTCTTCCCTATCACTTTCGCAGCTTCTTTGACCTCCTTGTTCCTCAGGCTGTAGACGAGCGGGTTCAACATGGGAATGACGGTGCCATAGAACACAGAGGCCACTTTCACGTTCTCCTGGGACTGAGCAGAGGGAGGCTGCAGGTACATGTACGAGAGCGTGCCGTAGAAAATGGTGACGGCCGTGAGGTGGGAGGCGCAGGTGGGGAAGGTCTTCTTCCTGCCCGCAGCAGAAGGCATCTTCAGGATGGTGGCCAGGATGTAGATGTAGGAGCAGATCACGACCGACACAGTGAATGTCAAGTTAAATCCCACAAAGACAGCAATTAACATGATATTGATGTCAATATTTGAACAAGACAGGGCGAGAATTGGGGGGCCATCACAGAAAAAGTGGTTGATGATGTTGGACTTACAGAAAGACAGTGAAAATGCAAAGCCTGTGTGTACAGAGGCGTTTATCGATCCTACGAGGTATGAACCAGCTACCAACAGGATGCAGACTGTACGGGACATGATGATGGGATAACGAAGTGGCTTACAGATGGCCACGTAACGGTCCACTGCCATAACCGCCAGGAGGTAGCAGTCGCTGGTTACAAATGTTCCATAGGTCAGCAACTGCAGTAGGCATCCTCCGAAAGATATGGTTGTGTTTTCTGCTATGAAGTTCTGGAGCATCTTGGGAGTGACAGCAGATGTGTAGCAGATATCAACAAAAGCCAGATGTTGTAAGAAGAAGTACATGGGCGTTTGGAGTCTGGAATCTGTGTTGATGAGCAGAATCATCCCAGTATTACCCACCATGGATGTCAGGTAGATCACAAGAAATACAGTGAAGAGGACAGACCGGAACTCCTGTTGGCCACCAAATCCCAGCAGATAGAATTCAGTCACCTCACTGCCATTTCCTTGTGTCATGACTAGCAGGAGTCTGGAGAGGAACAAAAGCAGGACCAAGACAAGGAGATCTTTATGACTTCTTCAAATTATCTATTTTTACTTTTCATGTCCCTGTTTTATGGGTTCATTGCTTTCCAAATAGTTTTTCTAGGCAATAACCCACCATATAAACTGTATCAAAGCTATGGATTCATTTTGAAATCAAGAATACTTCATAGAAGAAGACTAACTTAAATTCACAATTCTAAGAAGCAGAGATTATGTACTTTTCCTTTATAGTACAGGGTCATCTAATTTTCAGAAGACAATATTCTAATATGATTTTCTACCTTTACAGCATCATATATGCCTCATATATTTTTCTTAGCCATTTATCATTTTAGTAGACAATTACTTAGTAGACAATTACTAAGAGCAAGAAGAATTTCTCGAGATTGTTCATAGTCCACACGTCTGGTGGCTGCACAGCATGCTTGTGGTAGTAGATTTTCTTAGTCCCTGCCTCAGGAGTTCACCTCACATACCAGATAATGCTCTTGTTTCTCATGCAGTAATGCCTCTGTTCACGAACACTTCTGTTCTCGAACAATTCGGTTCACAAACAGAAATGTTTGGCAAAATTTTGCTTCTGTCTGAGAATTCCACGTTGGGTGATGCACACGACCATGGCCACCCTCCCCAGAATTATGGAACAAGTTTTTGAACCAAGGCACCAGTGTATATGGAGAAGAAAGAGGCGTTCGCAATTTTTTTCTTTTAATTGTTACCCGGTTTTAGGGAAAGTCATGTGGCAGCACTGTGATTTGTAAATAATGATAGCTTGTTTCAGATCACAAATGTCTTTGATTTTCTCTCTCTGAGTTAGAGTTCCTCTCCAGCCAGTTAGGATACTTCGGCCATGCATTTGGGCGTAATTTTTGCATATCATATCAGCCCTCAAGCTCTCTGATTTAGTGCCTTTACACGTCATTACCATTCCCTACTGGCAAACACTGCTTATTGCGGAGTAAGCATCCCGGAGCCTGGTTCTGGCAGACAACGGCTTGCCGCCCATCAACACATGTGTCTTTTGTTTTCTGAGAACAGAGGTAGACACACCGAACATGTTCGTGTGCGGTCATGCCATCGTGTTTCGCGCAATGGAGAACAGGCTAAGGTAACATGTGCTCCGCTGAGACCTGAACCCCCTTTGCCATGTAAAACTGGAACTTTACAGCTTTCTGCTTTCCTTCTTCATCTGTTCACGGATATTGACATTCACGGAGACTCTGACAGTCCCGTGTTACGGTTCCCAGATATAATGCAGGACACTAAGTTAAAATTTGAATTTCGGATAATATAATGTTTATTGGAAACATGACCTAAATATTGCACGGTAAATACTGAAAGTTAAAACTTAACGTTTGTCTGCAAATCAAACTTAGCTGGGCATGCTGTTTTCATCCACAAACCCTGTTGAGCCTTTTCCTGCTGCTTCTGGCTGTCTGCTTTAGCCTAGTTACCTGGTTCCCGAGTGGTTTCCTGAAGCAAAGTCTGCTTTAGTCTCCTTTGTGTCGCTATTGCAGAGCATCTGGGAGTGAGTGATTCACAGAGAAAAGGCATTTACGTGGCTTACAGTGTGAGGATTGGAGGTTCATGATGCGGGAGCCGTCCTGGCTGAGGGTCTCCCTACAGGAGAGGGAGGAAGAGCAGGGAAGGAGGAGATGGCCAGAGGCTGGAAGGGCCACACTGCCTTGCACGACAGACACAGAGTTGATATGAATCACCCTTTACACTAATGATGCTAGTTCAGCCATGACAACAGGGCCCAGGGACCTAGTCATCTATGGTTGGATCCCACTGCCTAACACTGCTGCCTTGGGGATGCTCTGCGCCAGGTGAATTTGGGGATGCGGCCCACCCACAGCAGCCCCCCTGCCGGCAGCCTGCTTCTGTCAGTGGATTTCGTGTGACTGAGAATTTCTGTTGTTGCACATCACCGAGAGTTAGGGATGTTTTTCTTTACCATCCCAACTCTTATTTTAAACAATTGTTATTTCAGTCCTACCACCCTATAGAGATGTTTTTATTAAGAGGCTTAAATGAATAAAGATGTAGCAATATTACACATTTCTACCTGGAGAGGGGGTTGGTGATTGATTACTGCTTTAGTAGACACAAGATGACCAAATACTGAGCTAACGGTAGGCAAAGTTTAGAATCAATCGTACTTGTATTGCAGAATCATCAAGAGGCTCAGAAATTGGTATTAACTTGTGTGCTGCGAGAGTGTAAAGGAAGTATTAAAAGAATGAGAATTCATTGAAAGTCTTCTAAGAAGTAATGTCGTTGATTCTCAGAAATACGTTATTACACACAAGCCATCAACTTACCCAAGACATTAGCCCTTCCTTGCCTCGGCAATATGAGCATAGAGGTTCCCTGGTACCTGAAGAACAAAGAGAAAGAAAAGGCCCTTGGGAGGAAGTGGCGGCTCTCAGGGAGAAGGGCTGTCTTCGAAACTCACAAACAGCCTCCCATAAAAATATATATCTTTGCGTCTCTATTTGTGCGTATATATAATTATTACTTTTATGGAGTGTAAGTGTTATTGAAGGCTCTATAAGGGTCTTAAAATTAGCTATTGATTTCATTTTGAATTATATCATAGTTAAACACGTGGTTGAATGACTGTTCACATAATTTTATACATTTTTATGTGTGTAAAATATTATGTAATAAAAGAAATTGCTCAGAAAGGAAGAAAACCCTCATCGCCACACGAGTGGAGCGAGTTCTACTCCTGCATCTCTGATCTCAGCAGGCCTGCGCCTTCCCAGAGAAGATGGTCACAAAGAATGCCTTCTGCATTGTGCGAATGCAGCAAACTAAGCAAGTTGTTAGATCCACTTCTCTGGTTCTTCCAAATATCTTGAGAAATAACCAGTGTGGGGTGACCCCAGCGACTGAGCAAGACATTCTTGTCTTCAGCATTTACTGAACTCCTTCTTCAGGTAAATTTGTTGGAAAACAGGTAATATGCAACTTACTGATTCCATTCAAGATCCCATTTTGAGAGAAAAAAGTCCTTTTCAAAGAAGCCAGAATAGCTTAGGATCCATTTAAAGCAGAATCTCGAAATTTACTTTATCGATTTTAATCATTCTGATTTCAAATAAGGTGACATTACGGGACACTTAGAGAAGTGAGGGTGAGCTCCTCCCATCTCACAGACACAATCTGTACACTGAGGCGGGCTGGCGCAAAATGGATTATTTTGTTTCATGTTTGATGGGGATATTTCCTGATTAAATGAACGCTGCAAAGGAAATAGCCCACTACCAGAATATTTTAAATGTACTTAATATAGACGTAGTACATCTGAAGCTTCACATTACTCATCTCTGGGTCAGAATTCTTGTCCTACCAGCTCATAGAAACAAAGAATGTGGCTCCTACTTAGTAAGATGTTCGCTACGTGCACTGCAACTGTGTTTCTAGAAATGAAAGTTTACAAGTATGTTTAAGGAAGTATGTTTAAAGGATATTCATATTACGGATCAATGTACTGTCCAAAGGAATGAGACAAATAGATGCCCTTATGGGAAAGTGTTAGAGTGTCAAATGAGAAAGCAAGTTGTGAAATAAAGTTTATTTAGAACATGGACTCTTTTAACAACCGAATTTTCTTTCACTATATCTCTAGTTTCTAAGAAATGATGCACACCCAACACTTTAGTTATAACTATTGATCGATGTGGCTGGGGTAAGAAGTAATCTTACCGTTTAAAGGTTTTGTTCTTTGATATCATATTTATACTAGGAATTCCCGCTTGTACCATTTTGAAATGAAGACCGTTTACCTTTTGAGTTGTCCTAATATACTAAAGATTAAGTTTTGTCCTTTTTTTTTTTTCTGGTTTTCTGTTGCTTTTTCTTTTGTTTTGTTTTTTCTGTTTCTTTCTTTTTTTTTTTTAGATTTTTATTAAAATTTATCCAAAATTACGGAAACAGGCAATTACACAAGCTTACAGACCACAATTAATTGTACCTTTTGCTTGTGACAGTGAGCAATGTAAACAACCGCCTACGTACAGCAGTAAGTCACAATTATATAAAGTTACTATAGTACCCAGTGTACGTGTCACTGATTTAAGTTTGGGTCATTAGGTTCTTATTTTGAAGATATCATTATTCCTCTGGATTCCCATTCCCCTCCCGCTCTGCCCTCTTCTTGTTCCCTTGAGCCCTTTGTCTATTAGCTTATATCTAACACTTCTGTTTCTTTCTGACTTTTCTGTGAGTCACTTGAGATTTTTGAATTGCACACTGTTTTATCTACAGTGGTTGCCGTGTATACCTTTGCAGGTTCTTAGTGGCTGCTGCATGGATTATATTCTACTTGCTAATGCTGGTGCTGTGTTTCATTATCAGTGTGGGTGTCACATTTCACGGACCAAAGTAGCATAAAAATCTTACTTCCTTTTTTACTCTTTACTATCTGCTATTATCAATAAAATTGTCTTAAGTATTCCTTCCACGTATTAGAGTTGCATTAGGGTGTGAGAACTTTTTCAATAATTCAGCAAATTTAAGAGGAGAATAAAAGTGTATTGAATTTATCTGTGTTTTTGCTGTTTGCTTGTTCTTTCGTCTTTCCTGATTTTCTAAGACACCTTCTTTTAATGCTCATTAAAGAATTGGCAGAGTGAATAAAAAAGCATTATGCTCTCACATGCTGTGAACAGGAAACTCACTTTGAATCTAATTGACATCTGTAGGGCCAAAGTAGAAGGAAGGAAAGACATACTGGGCAAACATGAATCAAAAGGTTGAAAAGTGGCCATGTTAGTATCAGATAAAGTAGACTTCACGGCAAAGAAAACTACCAGGAACAGAGGGGATCACTGTTAAATGACAAAAAGCTTAATTCACCACGAAGAAACAGCACTTCTAATGTGTGGGCACCGAACTGGACAGCTGCTGTATAAATGAAGAATAAACTGATAAAACTTAAGGCAGGAAAAATGAAGTCCACAAGGATGATCAGAGAATTCAGTATTTGTTTAGTAAGTGGCAGAACATCTGGATGACGATCAGCAAGAATATGAAAGTCAACACTGATAACCCTCAGGATCTACCGGACCCTTACAGAACATCTAACCTGAGTAGAGTACACATACTTCAAGTATGAAAAAATATATTTTGATATATACTGTATCCTGTGCCATAATACTTTGTAAGAGCTTAAAATAATCGAAATCATCAAAGGTTTCCTGAACACAAGGAAATGAAACTATAGATCGAGGACTCAAAAAAGAGCAAATGCTGGGAAGGGTGTGGGGGAAAGGAATAGTCTTTTCTGCATTGCTGGTGGGAATATAGATGCTAATAAATTATCAAAAATAGATTCTAATATAACAACAAAAAAGGCCAGAATACTGCCCAGAAATTCAGAAAAGAAACAAATCATTTCTAAATAATACATGGGAAGGTGTCAAGGGAAATAAAAACATATTGAATGGAATTAAAATCAAATTTATTGGCTGCAACTAAAATATTGAGGGGGAAATGCATAGTATTGATATCTTACACTAGAAAACAGAAAAAGTCTAAAATCGATTAGCTGAGCTCCTACTTTATGAAACTAGAAAAAGAACAGAGTAAACTTAATACAAACAGAGGGAATGGAAATAAAACTTAGAGCAGAAATCAGTTGCACTTAGAGAAAACCACAGAAAATATCAGTGAAAGGAATAGTTGGTTTTGAAAAGAACAATAAAATTGACAATGTTTTACTAGGTATGCCAAATAAAAAAGAAGATACAAATTATGAAACTGGGACCAAAACAGGGTGTATCACATCATACTCAGCAAATATAAAAGTCTCATAAGACAATTCAAAGGACTTTTGCTACATGATTTTGATAACTAAGAAGAAAAGCATAAACTCACTGAAAAGTACAAATCATCATGATCAACTCAATATGAAACTGATAATTTAAATTAGCTATATAGTAATGAAAAAATTGAATTATTAAATATAAATATATTTCACACCCAAAAATCACTAACAAATTCATCCAGATTTAAGGAAGGATTAAATACACTGGATACAATCTGCTCTGAATCCTATGAATCCAGGGTTAGTCCAACAGCAGTTCCAGACAAAGGCACTATGGGAAAGCAACCTGCTACTTATAATCTGCCATGAATATAGAAGTAAAGATTATCTTATGAAACATTAACACATTAATGTATATAACGTAGATACACAAAAACACCATTCTATACCGTGATCAAACAGGGTTTACTGAAGTGGTAAAAGTCTGTTTCTGTGTATTTAAAAATCAATCATTGTAATCCATCATCTAGATGATCTAAAGAAGAAAAATAACAGAATGCTGTTTTTGGACAAAGGCATTTGACAAAATTCAACCCCTATATATGATGGTAAGAAAAATCTCAGAAATCTTGTAATAAAAACAACTTCTTCAACTTAATAACAGCTACAAAAATCATGCTTAATGGTTAGCTACTGAATATTTGTCTCTTAAAATAAGGAAAAATACATCCTCACACTTCTAGTCATCATCATTCTAGAAGTTCCAATCAGCGGGACAAGGGAAGAAATGGAATTAAAGTCACGCATTTCAAAACAAAGAAGTGTAACTGTTGCTATTTGTAGAAGAAGTGGTGGATTATGTAGAAGATCCTATGGGAACTACCAAAATCTTCTAGAAGTAATCAATGTGGTCAGCAACATTGACAATTCAGGATGAGCACAAAGATATCACTAGTATAAAGCACCCCTTTTTAAACTTTATGAATGTTTAAATAAAAATATTTATTGCAGGGGACTGGGGATTTAACTCAATGGCACAGCGCTTGCCTAGCAAGTGCAAGACCCTGAGTTTGATCCCTAGCACCTAGAAAAAGGAAAAAAGAAAGACTGGGGGTACACTCCATGGTAGAGTGCCTCTGGGTTTGATCCCTATTACCTAAAAGAAAAATTATTACAATAAAAAACACACTAACATTAATCCCCCTCAGAAAACCCCCCTTAGTTTGAGCACAAGTATTCCACCATTCCTGCCACTTTACGAAGCAGTTCTGGAAGTCTTTCGTGAGTGTCTTTATGAGGTATGATCAAAAATATGGTGAATGCTGCCGCCCAGTGCCAGCCAACAGAAAAGCAGGCTTGTGAAAATATGATGGCATGTCCGCATCCACCTTAGTCACTGGATCTGGTACGATGTGATTTCCAATTCTCCCCCAAAGGTAAAATAAGCATAAAGCTCTATGTTTTGAATGGATTTGAGACATCTGGGTAGACAGGATCATGCAACTATAGACACTCATGAAAGAGTATTTCAGAACTGCTTCAGAAAGTGGCAAGAACAGAGGGATAAGTGTGTTCGCAACGAGGGCAGTATTTTGAGAAGGATTCGTGGCAATATGTTTTTTACCGTGATAAACATTTTAAACATTCACACATTTCTCAGTCGTATCCTTATTTCTACACTAGCAACTGAATGTAATCATGAAAATTAAAACACATCATTTCCTATCAATGAAAAAAATGAAATATTCAAGTGTAAATTTTACAAAATCTGTATGGGATTGGTATGCTAAAATTAGAAGTCACTGATGAAAGAAATCAAAGTTCTAAATAAATAACTGTATTAGATTTATGGATTGTAAGACTCGATATAATTAAATTTCATTGCACTGAAAGAGAAATACAGATGTAGGGTAGTTCCTGCAAGACTTTTCAGATATAGATTAGGTTATCCTAAAATTTACATGCAAAGTTGTTAGATGCAAAGTTGCTAAATTATCTAAACAATTCCTGAAAAAGAATTCCGCTACACAGCGTTTCAAAATTTCCACTCCACTGGACACCACGATTTATCATGTAGCTGAGGCATTCAGCGATGCCGTAACAGCAGAAGTACAGACACAAAACAAAACAACAGACAGCCGAGAAATAAACGCATGCATGTTAACAAATGGTGTTGGAGCGGTTGGCTAGCCTCAGAAAAAAAGAGCTCATCTAGACTGCACACTGTATACGAAATTAACTCAAAATAGATGATCTATTTAAGTGCAAAATATAAAACTTTGCAAATTTCAGAAGGTAAGATAAGACAAAAATTTTAGGTGTTAGGTTCTAGTGAATGTAAATTGTACAGTCACTCTGGAAAATAGTTTGATAGTTTCTTAAAAATCTAAACATTTAACTACTGTCCAGCACAGTCCAGTTACTCCTAAACTACTACATTTGCACAAGATTTATGCCCACATAGTATGTGTTACCAATTTTTATAACAACTTCACTTGTGATAGCCCCAAACTCTAAACAATGCAAATCCTCAGGAGCAGGTATTGGCTAGATAAATAAACAGTGACACATCTACACTGTGAAATAGCACTTAGAAATAAAGAACAAATTAGTGATGATGGCAACAGCTTGGATTGTGCTGAGTGAAGGAAAAGCTGATTTCCAAAAGTCATATGTTGTACGATCATTTGTATAACATATTTGAAGAGACAAAATTACACAGCTGGAGAATGATTTAGTGACTGTGAGGTGTGAGAAGTAGGTGGAGGGGGCTGGTCTGTCCACCGGGGATCGTGTGAGAGACATCTGTCCAGCATCTGTGGTCTAGGATAGAATAGTCTGCATCTTGATTATTCTAGTGGTTAGAGGAACCTACAGAAGTGAGAAAATGAAGCTGCACACACACCCGGCACCCATTTCAAAATGCTGGGAATGATGTCGCAACGTAGGTATCTCAGACGAAACCACCGAGCAGAACCGGAAGAAGGTTTGCAAAAGTTCCCCGCTCTGTGTTTGGAATCTCCTGTGAATATGTAAGTATTTCAAAATAGAAAGAAAAAGCGAAAACACCCCAATACATACCACCCTGCAACAGGACAAGACAAAAATGAAGAGGGTGGGGAAATCCATGCCCGCGCAGGAGCAGATACTGAGCAAGTATGCCCCACACTGCCACAAGAACAGATGCTAATGTTGTTTTAAAATACAGATAATTTTGACTGATTGATTAGTTGGTCGATCCATTCACTTACTTGTCCCTTCACTTTCTTTCCTGGCAGCCTCCCCGCTCTCTCACGGGCGCGGAGCTGGGTCCTCCAGGCGGTGGGGAGCACGCTGAACTCCGCCTCTCTGCTGTGCTGCCTCCTGCACTCCCTGCCGGGAGACCCCGTGAGGCTGGAATGAGGGTCTCTTCCTCTTACTCACACCGTAGTGGCCTCCATGTTTTCCTTCTGCAGCTGGTGCGGGCTGATTGCCACCCAGGTGTCTGTGGTTCCCCATCAGGGAGCTTATTGCTGGGGCCTGGGGGATCCGTACCTACTTCCCCTGAGAGTCTGAGGTTTCGGTGCTGGAGATGGAGGTGGGAAAACAATGTTCATTTGCTAATCTCTGCTGAAAAATCTTGAACTTTCCAGAGGGAGTAAAATGTATTTGTGTTACTTCCGTTAGGGACGATTTGCTTCATTTGTGACAGTGACTGCTACAAACAACTTCCTTCTTCCCCTCCCCTCCCCTCCCCTCCTCTCCCCTTCCCTCCCTTCCTTCCTTCCTTCCTTCCTTCCCTCAGTTCTGGCTTGGTCCCTTTATGCATCTTCATCTTCAATTTATTTTAGTGAATAAAGAACCACCCATAATATAATGATTTGGAAATAAATGTACATAATATAAAAATCACTTCCCCAACCCTTTATTTCCAGTCTCTAATTCTCCTTCTTGTGTATCACCATAGCCAGAAGCTGTTATTTTTCCTTCAGATATAAGCTCTTCATTGCACTTGAAGGCATATTAATATTTATATTCTTTGTTCCACCTTTTTTCCTCAAATGACAGTATTATTCACCTTGTTTTATGGTTTTCATTTCACTTAATATTCCTAGGTAATCTGTTTACATCAGTGCAGAGATAATTTGCTATTCTTAGTTGTATTATATTTTATTGAACAGCAGGATTCCTGAATTTATTTATTCAGTTTCTTCTCCCCATTGTTAGGCATGTAGATAGTTTCCAAACTTTTGCTAAGACAAGTAATGCAATAATAAATACGTGTGCTCATAAATGGGAATTTATCTCTAGAATTGGACGATATTTAGATGTATTTCTGAGTCAGAAACGATGAACATTAAATTTTGGTGGATTTGGTGAATGTGTCCTTCATCATGTCTAGCTCAATGACTGTTTTTCCACATGCTGTTCAACACACTGATACAGAACTTTTATTACTCATTGTCATTATGATAGGTCAGAATTCTGTATTTTACTTTTTTCTTCAAGGGGCCATTTTGAGTATCTTTTTGTGTGTCCAAGTACTGTTAATACTCTGGAAGCTCCATTCTATTCTTAATTTGTTGAGGATTTTTACCATGGTAGGCATTGAATTTTATTAAATGGACTTTTCTTCATCACTTGAGATAATTCTGTTTAAATCTTCATTCTATTTATATTATATTACATTGCTTTTCTTATGTTGAACAACAATTACCTTCCTGGATAATTCCCATTAGTCATGTGTGTATAATACTTTTAATCTGGTGTTGGTAGTTTGGTAGATTTAGTGTGGTAGTATTTTGTTAGGATTTTTGCGTCAATTGTATTAGGAATATTGGTCTAAAATTTTCTTTCTTGTAATGTTCTTCTATAGCCTTGGCATCAGGGCAGTTCTGTCTCGTTGAATTAATTAATTTTTTAAAATTTCTATTTTTGTTAGTACATGTTTGTGGTACATATTGATTACATTCATTGCGGGGAGTTGGTACGTGTACGTAGCACATCTTAATTTTTTATGTTCTCTTTCCTTTTAGTCTTCCCCTCCCTCCATCTGTTGGTCCCCTTCCCATTTGCAATGATCTATCTCCCTCTTTCTGTATCTATCTTTTCTTTTTCTTTTTGATTTATTTATACATTTAACCTTCTGTGTTTGATTTATTTCACTTACTGTTATGGTCTCAAGGTGCATCCATTTTTTTTTTTTTAACAAATGACTAAAATTTAACCTTCCTTATGGCAGAGTAGTGCTCCCATGTGTATAAATACCACATTTTCTTTGTCCTTTCTTCTGCCGATGGGCATATAGGCAAGTTCGGAGATTTAGCTATTCTGCTATAAGCACAGGTATGAATGTATTGCAGGTATATGATGTCTTTAACTCCTTTTGGAAGAGATCTTGCTTTTTGATTTCACCATTTTATAACTTTATTTGGAGAATTTAATCCATTTAAGGTAGTTATTGGTACATAAGGACTCATTATGTAATTGTGTTAACTTTCTTCTATTCTGAGGTTCTGTTTTTCAGTTTTACTCTCTTTTTGTCTTCATTTGTGATTTAGTAATTTTCTAAACTCATGTGCTCTGATTTATTTCTCTTGCCATTTTGTGTTTCGACCATAGATTTTGTATGGTTATTACTGTGAAGCTTCCATAAAGCCTGACATTATTAGTCTTAGCTGGTAACAGTCTAAAGTGCATGTGGAAACCTATACTACCCTCTGCTTTATGCTTTTGATATCACAATTTACACCTCTTTATAGTGTATCCATTAGCAAGTAATTGTAGCTAACTTTTTTTTATCCTTCATACCAGTGTTATTTGTATACCACCATTACAGTACTGGAGTATTCCAAACATCACTATATACTTACCTTTACCAGTGACATTGACATCCACATATTTTAATTTACTAATTACCACCCTTTCTTATCTTCTTGGATAAATCTCTTTAACATTTCTTGCATGACAAGTCTAGTGAAGATGAACTCTCTCATCTTTTGTTGGTCAGGGAGAATCTTTACCTCTGCTTCACTCCTGAACAGCAGGTTTGCCAAGTAAAATATTTCATATGGCATTTTTTTTTCATTCAGCACTTTGCATCTATCATCCCTTTCTTGTCTGGCCTCCAGTTTCTACTGAGTGTTTACTAAGGGCCTGATGGAGGGTCCCTTACACAGTATTTGGTGGGTCGCTTTTGTTTTGATGCTGTCAAAATCCTTCTTTGTCTTTGATTTCTGATAGTTTGATCATAATATGCTGCTGAAGCTCTAGTTGGGTCGAATGTCTTGGTGGAATTTGGAGTTTTCTGTACGTGGGTGTCTATATCTCTCCCCAGACCGAGAAAGTTTTCAACCTTAATTTCTTTAAATGATCTTTCTTCCTTTATCTCTCATCTTTCTCCTTCTGAATCTTTCACAAACCACATATTGTTTCCTTGATGGTGACCTATAAATGACCCAGGCATTCTTTCATCCTTTCCACTTTTCTGTTTTCTCCTCTGAGTAGATAATTTCAAAGTTCACAGATTCGTTCTTCTGCCTGCTGAAGTCCGCTGTTCGCACTTCCCGTTGACGCTTTCATTTCATTCACTGTCGTCTTCCACTACAGAGTTTCATACACTTACAGGTTGTTTTGTGTCTTCATTTATTTAATACACGTTGCAGATATTGGTCTAGCTGTGCTTTTATTAACCAAATGCTTACTTTACTAGGACAGTCCGTGCTAAATTTGTTAGTAGTGAACAGCATTGCTCATGTAGGTTCACTGTTAGCGACGGTCCTGTCATATCTTGGCCTATAGTGGTTCATAGCACTTCATTCTCTTTTTTAACCGATATTTATTTTATTATTTTAAAGCTGACAAAAACAATTCTGTATACTGAGGGGATTACAATGAAATGTTACATGCACACATACATTGTGGAAGAATTAAATTAGGGTATTTAACACCCAGGTAGCTCATGTATTTATAGCTTTTATAAAAAAGTCTTTAAATCTATTCTTTCAATAATTTTGGAATATAGTATGACTATGGTCACTATGTGGTTCAACAGCTCAATAGAATTTATTCTTTGTACCTTTGACCTACAGCTCTCCTTTCTTCACTTATCACTCACTCCTCTGGTAACCACCATTCTAGTCTGTATTTCTGAGTTGGATTTTTAAATTTTTTTTTAGATTTCACATGTAGGCGAGATTATATGGTATATCTTTTTCTGGGTCTGCTTTATTTCACTTAAACTAATGTCCTTTAGATTCATCTGTGATGTTACAAATGACAGGATTTTCTTTCTTTTTTTCTAGCAATAAAAACTTCTAGTTAAGGTTTTGAATTTTTAGGCATAATACTATTGCACACTTATAGGCTACAGTTGAAACATAGTTTTATTTCCCTCCTTCCTTCCCCCTCCCCTGATTCCCTTCTCTGTCTCCAAAAGTCTGCCTCCTGGTCTCCTGTCATGGCGGAATGTCTCCTTTTCAAAGGCTGCATAGTATTCCACTCCATGAGTGTGTTAGAATGTCATGTGCACTTGCAATCACTATCTCATTGAGTTTTAGAGCATGGCTGAGAGGAAATTAGAGTTATCAATCCCCAGTTCAAGGTTCCCTCCCACTGGATGCTCTTGAAGTGGGCCTTGAGTGCCCTTCTAAAGCCCAGTCACTCCTGCTTTCCCTCTCCATAGCCAGGGCCTCAGGTATTTCTGCTCAGGGTTCCAGGAGTAACTTCCCAACCAGCCTTCTTCTTACACGAGCCCAGTGTCTCCTAAATGCAGAGCTGGTGCTGCGTCTTTCCTGACTAAATCCCTCCCACGGCTCGCCGTGTCTCTCAGCAATGTTTGAACTCCTGGGCTTTTTCACGTCCCCACTGTGATCTGTGATCTGTGTGTGCGATCTGTTCTGAACCTACCAAGTCATCACCGTCTCTGCGTACGCTGTGTCATTTCCTGCAACAGGTTTTGCACCCCTCCTCCTCGTCCTTCCTCCACTCGCCAAACCCTCACCTTTCCCCTGGTTAGGTCACACTCCCCCTTGGCCTCCTGGCTGAGGAGAACATGAACGTGGCTCCTCCCTCACCCCTAGTGACTTAGGGCTCTCTCCCCTGTCCCCTCAGCCGAGAGGCAGCTCTACTCTTTGCCCCGTGTGCTAACTGATAAGGCAACACTCGTTTTCCCTGGTTATGAGCTGCTTGAAGACCAGCATGCTTATTTATTTTTGTGTTGGAGGCATTTGGAACCGGGATATGCTCAAATCATCATAGAATAAATGGGAATGAATGGCGCGGTTTCCGATGGAGAAACCCACCTCCGTCACCCTTCAGTGACAACTACTGTGAGCACAAACCCAACGGCAGTCATGACAATAATGTTCCTTGGGAGCCGGCCACTCCGAGGCGCTGGGCTAGACAGTGTGATGTGTGGAGTCCTGCTTAGTTTGCCCGGCGCTTCACTGCAGATTATGCTGATGTTTCCCTCTTACCAATCAGGGATCTGAGGCCTGGAGGTGCTGAGCAACTCGGCTGTGGGCCTCCCACTGTGGAAGCTTGAATTCAAATAAATGAGTTTGAGTCCAGAGTTTCAGCACTTAGTCACCGAGGCCAGGAAGTATTTAAATTTGACAAGAACCCGAGTGGGGAAATTTTCAATATTCCTTAGGAAAAACAAATTTTCAGTGATTCCACATTAAATGCTTATGCACACATAATTCTTTTTTGAGGCGCCATCTTACTCCATTGCTCAGGCTTACCTCAAACTCATCTCAAAGCAGTGAAGGCAGCCAGGTTGATCATTATGCGGAATGAAAAGCCTATTCTACTTTACGTTTCATATAAACTTTACAGTTTTATGTTCCATTTCAGAAAAAGTGTGGAGTTTACAAATATTCTCATTTGTGTTTTTAAAAATGATAGCAAACTTCGAAAAGTCAGAGAAACAATCCTTCTAGTGGCAAGTTCGGCACCTATTCTTCAGTCTGGATGTTTACTTCTTGATACGAACTCAAATGAACTTTTCCAAACTGAACAAAGTCAAACATGAAATTCAATGTGACTGTAATGCCTTCCCCCAGTCTTTGTCTTTGCTTTTTAACCACACTTCTAACCTCTATGCTTGTCCACCTTCTGCATTGCGTGCTTATCTTCCCCTGCTAGATCTCCGTGAGTCTTCTTTATCTGTGCTGCCCTCTTCTCTCTTGTCTGCAGGGAAAACATCCTGAAGCTTCTTTTTCCAAATCAAATCTTTTCCTCTAATTTTTTTTCCTTGATGACTTATTTCAAGAGTGTGCCCCTCTGGTGACTTTTTGTCCTTATTTTCCTTCCAATTTCCAGAGGACATTTTCTTTAATTACTTGCTAGACATCTTCACTTAGGTTTTCTTTTAGTGCCATAAACTCAATATATTTAGAAGCAGCCAGTTACTTTTGATCCGTCTCCTACTTTTTCCTCCTTGGTTAACATAACCACTGACAAGCCAAGCATCAGGTTCTCTTTAAGTTTCCTCTAGTGTTTAATTACTGTGTTTTATGGATCTGTGTCCGTGAGTCCTTTTTTATTTATTTACATTTCATACTTGCATCACGATCCCCTGGCTTCAGGATGCATCTTTCTCGAGCCCAATTCCAATGATAGCAGCTCAAAGGCCTTTGAACTTGCTGCTGGTGATTCTGCCCAGAATAATCTCCTGCTGGAATCTTTCACATTCCTCCCCGTGGATTCACGTCATCTGCGATGCCAGCTATATAATTTCTTGCCTAGTATCTTAGATTTTTTTCAGTACCAGCTCAATTTGCTTTCTAGGCTTGTCTTTCATTGCCCCACCTGCATATTCAACAGAACACTTAGGGAACACCCACTGTCTGCAAACAATGGGCAGGTGAAGCCACAATGAGCAGAGCCTGGGAGGTCCCTGTCCTCAAAGACTTTTAGGCCTGGTGTTGATGTAGGCAGAGATCAATGAGTGGCAAAGGGCACAAGAGCACAGAAAGATGTAATTAACCTCATCAGCTAACTCTGGGGAGACGTCTCGGAGAAAACTATGTTTGAGCAAGTGATAGAAGATTATTTTGAGTGCTGTTGAAATTGCACTCATGAATAAATGCCATTTAAGTAATATCTGAGGAAACACCCTTGCATGCTATTCCAGTCTCACAGATCTCCCACTCTGTCTTTTGAACAAAAGCTTGCTGCTACCTCTAGGCTTTTCTACTCCTTCCTTCCTGTGCTTGATAATCCTGTTCATCAGGATCTCACTGCAGGATCCTTTTCATATTTTTCTTAGAATCACCTTTTCGCTAACCTCTTAAATTAATCTAGTCTCCTGTGTATCACCACTCTCATCCTGCTCTATTTCCTTTCTATGCAGGCATCTCAGGTTTTCTTCTATCCACTTGTGAACTGGGGTCTTCTCTTCCAGAACAAAAGTCCCTAGAGCTTTCTGCTTCTCTTGTTCTCATTGCCTGGCCCAAAGCCTGACTCACTGTAGGTGCTCAGCAACTGTTGCCAAATGGAGGAGTGATGAGTACAAATGAATATGAATGAACGAAAAAAAGAAAGACAGGTATACGTGCGGCGCGTGTATGAAGGTTTATTCTGTGTTGAGTGAGATGATTTTGCAGAAAAATTAAGTACATTTTCTTTCCTTTGAGATAAACCTGCAACATAATTTTCACAATTCTTTATTGAAGAGGGGAAATATACTTTGATATACTTTGTTGTCTGCATAACCTGAGTTTTATTTTTGAAAATAATGCCCTGGAAATGTACTTATAGGTGCCTAAAAAAATAAAATAGATTAATAGATTGAGAGGAGTGTAGATGAATAGATATGAGATGAAGTTTATCACAAAGTTGTTGAAATGAAGTCATGAGTATACAGATCGAATGTTCACTATGAAATTCTTTCAGTGTTGCTGTTTAAAACTTTACATAAACACTGTTGTGATAGAAAAAGTATT
>PVJO010025238.1:0-23070 GCA_004026905.1 Hystrix cristata | reverse complement strand
CCCCTACTGGGGATCTTCCCAGAAGAATTAAAATCGTCATACCACAAGGACGTATGCACCACCATGTTCATAGCAACACAATTTGTAATAGCTAAGTCTTGGAAACAACCTAAATGCCCAACAACCAACGAATGGCTAAAGAAAATGTGGCTTTTCTACACAATGGAGTACTACACTGCCATAAAAAAGGATAAACTAGAGTCATTCATATATAAATGGATGTTCCTTGAGAACATACTCTTCAGTGAAATAAATCAGACACTCATGAGCACACATCAAATTGTTTCTCTGATATGAGAAACCATAACTGTAAATAAGGACAAAGAGGTGTAATAGATATTATATAAAAGGAGGATGGTGTACAGAGGAGAAGAATACTATAAAGAAAGAAGGGGAAAAGCAGAAAGGCAACAGGGGAAAGAGAGGGGAAAGGGAAAATACGGAAAATGATGAATGAACGTGCTGTAAATAGGGAGGGAGGGAGCAGAAGGGAGGGGCGGGGGAGAGGGGGGAGAACCAAGATACATCATGTATAGGTACAGAATAAATGTAATGAATGTGACCATTGTATGTAGAATGTACCAATACATGTTCTTGGTTTAAAATAAAAAAAAAAAGAACATATGGAACTCTTAGAGATTGTTTTTAAAAGTATTTGGAAATTTTTTTTTGCTATGAAAGTAATACAGGCTCCCATTATCGTTAAATACATTTGAATTTGTATTCTGTCTCCAGAACCAACTAGCCAAATAACTTTGGGCAAGTTATGTAACCTCTCGGTGCTTCAGTTTTTTTTTTTTTTTTGGTGGTGCCGGGGATCGAACTCAGGCCCTTGTGCTTACAAAGCAAGCACTCTAATCACTGAGCTAAATCTTCAGCCCCTCGGTGCTTCAGTTTTTAAGTAGGGATTTATATGTCTATTAAACAAGATAATACATGATTAATATATGTCTTGTAAAAGTTAAAAGACATATAATAGGCCCTGTAACACAATAAGCATTATATATTAACTGCTATTATTATTAGAATATCTAGGGAAGCAGTAAAAGGTTTAAATCATATACATGTATTACCCAATCCAAAATAGTTAATGTGAACAAATAGACATATTTCCTCTCAGAATTTTTCTACTTAGATTTTGTTTATATTTTTATTACCTCTGCATTTTCTCATTATCTTATAAACTATAAATTTTACTTTAATTTCTATTGAATGGCTTTATAGTTTTCCTTATCAGGCAACTAAAAATTTTTAACCAGGGGCCAGGGTTGTAGCTCTGTGGCACAGCATGTGCTTAGCATGTACGAGAGTCTGGGTTCAGACCCCAGTATGGGCAGGAGGAGGGAAAGAATGGGAGCAGGGGAGAGAAAAGAAAAAGAAAGAAAGATTGATTTTAACCAGACAGTGACAGATTTGTGTTTACACAGGTCTTTCTGACCACAGTATGGAGGAAAGATAAAAAAGAAAGCTTAGATGCCAAGAGAAAGGTAGTCTAAGCCAAGCCTCAAATGAGCAGAAAGAAATAAGAATAGAAAACAGGAGATACATTTTAGGAATATTTAAGAAGTAGATTTGACTAGTTAAAGTGCTCAATGGGGAAGAAGAAGAAATGACTCCCAGGTTTCTCCTAGGTAGTGGATGGGATCAGGGTTCCACTAAACTAAGTGGAAAAGTGGGTTGCTTTTGTGAGAAGCTTATAATTTTAATTTTGATTGAGATGCAATAGTTTTGTATAAATGGCATTGTCTTGTTAGAGTGGTCAGAGGTTATTGGGGATGACCAAGGTATACATAGTGGTTGAAGCCAAGAAAATATGTATTCGAAGAGAATAAAAGGGAATTGAGTACTAAATATGATAAAATAGCAACATTTCTGGGCATTATAAAGAGGTAGGAAGTGGAAGCCAATTATTTATGGTTTAGCAAATAAAGAGCTAAGGAAATGAAGATAGCGAATGTAGCTCTTCATGTTCCCTGTAAAGAGTAAGAGAAGACAGTAGGACAGGATGAAGGAGTGAAAAATGGAGGGGAAATTTAGGGGGTGTTTTTGAGACATGAGGCATAGTTACAAAAAGCTGAGGGGGAAAATATCTACATAGAAGGCTAAAGATTATAATAAAGACGAGGAGTACCATCTGTGAGGCTGTGAGCAATTAGTTTTGAACAAATGAGAGTCACAGCTTTTCTCCCTATAGCTAGGAGGAAAGGCAGTTGGGATGGCTGTGAATATAGGTAAATTCGTAATTAGAAAAAGAGGCAAGATCATCTACAGAGAGTGATGGGGACCAGAAATAGGCTTTATGAAAGTGGCAAAGATTAAAATACTGCCAGTGGAGGAAAGAATTGTTTAAGAATCCTTTTTTGTTTCCAGTTACTATAGTATCAACAATATATTTATTTCTGCTCATTAATTTTTCTACTTCAGATCTGAAACAGCAAAAAATTGGAAATCACTAACAGAGACAGAACGTTCCAGAGGATCCTTGGAGTCTATTGCTGAGCATGTTGGTGTGTAACTAGAAAAAATGTGTTGTGTCTACATAGTTTTAAGGATTTGTGCTGAGTCATTTTATTATATTATTTTTATTTATTTACAATATGTACTTTTTTCAATTTAAAAGAAAAATTATTGAAAATAAAATATGATTCAGTGAGGAAATAGAACCTACATTGTACAAAAAAAGCCTGCGTAGCATCAGTAACAAAATAGAGATTTGAATTAAAAACTTAATTTGATGTATTAGCTCATTATATCATCCTTTTTTCTTATTTTGTAAATTTAGCTCTTCAAATGCTACTTTTGCAGAAAAAGTACAGAAACTATTTGCAGAAATAGAAATAGTTATTTTTCTTTTTTTTTTAACATTTGAGAGCTTAGTTGTAGTCTTCAGGAAAATTCATTCTTTTAGAAGTGTAAATAGATATATTTATCAGTTCCTTCTTGGTTTCCTATTTGAAGGTTGTATGTAATATCCATCATACAATTCTGTTTTTTCATAATTTGAAAATGGTCATACAAAACTCCATAAATTTAGCTCCATTTTTCTTAACTTTGTAAATTAAAACAACACTTAAGAAATTATTTCAAGCTGGGAGTGGTAGTCCACACCTGTAATCTCACCAATAGCACTCAGGAGGCTGAAGCAGGAAAATCACCATGAGTTCACGGCCAACCTGGACTACATAGCAATATCTGTCTCAAAAAAAAAAAAAAAAAGAGAGAGAAAATTGTAAAAAAAAGAGAACTGGGATATAACTCAGTGGTAGAAGGCTCTGCAAGGTCCTTGGTTCAAATCCCCAGTACTACAGAGAGGGGAAGAGGAAAGATTGTTCCAAACTTTAAAAATTTTAAACATTCTATTATTGGTACAGTATGTTCTCTTAAATAAAAAAACTTTAAAAATTTAAAAAACTTACATAGTAACCAAAATAGGTCATATTTACTGACTAGAGTTTTTCTTCGCTGGGATATGGCTTGTATTTATAGTTCAATTCTAGAAATTGAAAGATTGTGGTTAAATAATTTTAATGTGTTTTTTTTTTTCTTTAAGATGCATCATTGTCAGGTTCTGAAAGATCAGAAAGGTCTTTATCTGCATATGCAAAGAAAGTGATTGAATTGGACATTCAGACTGAAGAATATTTGCAGACTCCTTCTCCAGTTCTCAGATCCTCAAGGAAAGCCAGGGCAGAATCTGGAGATTCTCTAGAAAATGTTCTTTTATTACCTCTTCTCAAGGAGTTAAATGCCCCTAATAGAATTTTTGATGTGCCAGAAGCCAAGGTTGAAGAATCCAGTAAAAAATCAGAGACACAAAAAGTAGAATGTACAACACTGGAAGAGAGTGAGATTGAAGGTGTCTATTCTAAACCATCTGAGAAATCTGATACCATACTGAACTTGGGAGACTCATCTGAACTTCTTTTAAAGAAAGCTCTTCCTCCAGATGCTGTAAATGTTCAGAAAGATTTAGTTAGATTACCTCATAAAAAAGAGGAAATATTGAAAGAAAGTAAGTCAGATCAAGATGGAGACCGTGCTGCAGACATCCAGCCAGGAAAAGATACTCATGAACAAAAGAACAAAAAGGCAAGGGATTCATCCTTGTCAGAACATCTTTTCGCTCCTAAAGAATTGTCATACTCTGAAGATTTTGAAGTGTCTTCTTTCAAGAAAGAAATTCCAGCTGAATTGCATAAATATGACTCTGAGGTGTCGTTGTCACTCAAGAAGGAGTCTCACTCTTGCAGAGATAAGTCACAGCAAACAAGGAACTCTAGAAGTAGAGCCATCAGCTTTGGTAGTGACGATGAAATCAGTGAGTGCCTAAGTGAGAAAAGCCTTTCTGTTCATAGCAGTGTCCATTCTGAAAGACTGTTAGAACTCAAGTCCCCTACTGAGCTGATGAAAAATAAGGAGCGCAGTGATGTAGAGCATGAACAGGGAGTTACTGAATCCCTTCCCTTGGCTCCAGTTTCTGTTGCAGATGAGTTACTTGATTTCCACATTGGTGATAGGGTGTTGATTGGCAGTGTTCAGCCAGGAACTCTTCGATTCAAAGGTGAAACTAGTTTTGCTAAAGGATTTTGGGCTGGAGTAGAGTTAGACAAACCTGAAGGAAATAACAATGGAACATATGATGGCATTGTATATTT
Organism: Hystrix cristata; assembly: GCA_004026905.1. Classification (NCBI taxonomy): domain Eukaryota; kingdom Metazoa; phylum Chordata; class Mammalia; order Rodentia; family Hystricidae; genus Hystrix; species Hystrix cristata. Next base: position 18,415 of record PVJO010025238.1, on the reverse strand, counting down.
TGTGTGCAAAGATAAGCACGGTATTTTTGCTCCTCCTCAAAAAATATCTCACATTGTAGAAAACTTTAATGACTATATAGACATAAATGAAGATGAAGACTGTTACTCAGATGAACAATATCAACATTATAATCAAGAGCAAAAAGATACAGAGGGTTTAAATGACAAAGAAAAAGATGCAGTTGAATATTTTTATGGGAAATCTCTACCTAGAACACACAATATAGAAACCTCAGTGGATAGAAGCCTTAAAATAGAAACAGACAATATATGGGACATTTCTGGGGTACAGAAAGCTCATGTCCACCAGCAATGTTCAGTAGGTTCACTATCTTTAAAAGATAACAAAAACCTTTCTGGTGCCACGAAAAAGTTTTCCCTTGTTTCAGAAGGTGGGACTTTAGACAATACCTTTGCTGAAGAATTGGAGAAGCAACAACTGTTTACAGAAAAGGAAGAGAATGTGTATTCTGAAGTTTCAGAAAAGCTTTCTACCCCACTTCTAGACCTTTTAACAAGAGAAAAAAACCAATTAGAAACCCAGCTAAAGTCATCACTCAATGAAGAAAAAGAGCCAAAGCAACAACTGGAAACAGTTAGCTTACTGGCAGACAGTTTACTAAAAGTCGTTGTGCAGGACACGGTCAATCAATTACAGCAAATCAAGAAAGCTAAGAATGAGAAAATTCAGCTTAGTAATCAAGAGTTTCTTGGCGATGACCAAAAGAAAGTATCATTCCAGGATCCATCCCAAAATCTTGAGGAACAGTCAATCAGTGTTCCAGTCTGCTACTTAAGGTCTGAATTGGAAGATGAAAAAGAAGAGATTTCCTCTCCAGATATGTGTCTCAGACCTGTAAGTATTTCATCTAGAAAGAGTGTCAATTTACCTTGTCTGTATGGTACATTTTAATTCTGTTGCTTGTGATAGGTTTTTATCCTGACGTGCTGTTCATTAGATAAAGATCAGTATGCTAGTTTTAAAGGTCCTGTGGCTATTTTCCTGTGTGAAGTTTGTCCTCTGTTATGTCATGAGTAGTCACTATAGGGTTGTCACAAATCCTGGTGGGTTTATGGGAACTGAAACATTCATTTAAACTGCTGTGTTGACAGCCCCTTGTAGTGTCCACGGATTAGATCTCCTTCCAGATTCACTGAAAAAAAGTGTATGCTCTAGATAAATTTTCCAGTGATTGCAGTTCTTTTTGCCTTTGCGAGTAATTGTTCACATATCTACTCAGTCATGGTTGCCCTGCAGAGATTACCAGTTATGATGTTGATTCTGATTAAACTGAAATATATCCACTGTGAGATCTATGCAGATCATCAACTTGTTTAGGTTTTCCTTGGACTGTTGAGCAAAAGTAATGATTTTGAGTAACTTAAGGCAGATAATCACCAAAAGTGAGAAGTTTCATATTCCATTTTCTTATCCTAGAGACAGTCCTTCAGAAATGGAGTAATGATACAAAAAAAGGAAAGCTTATTAATAAACATTGTATTATAAAAATTGAATGATAAGGCTTATGTAAGCAGAATAGTGTGAACAGGGTAATGTTTTTCTTCTTCATTAGATAGCTGCCATGTTGTTTTAATTTTTTATTTATAGAGAAATATTAAAGATATGAATAATACAATATACTTTGTCTTAAAAAAAACACAACTTGTTAAGTAAACTGAGCCATTAAATTATCCACTATTTGAATGATTCTATTTCTATAGGAAAGCCCAGTGTTTGGTGCCAGTGGGCAGGAAGAGCTTGCTAAGAGACTTGCTGAACTTGAAATCAGCCGAGAGTTCCTGAGTACATTAGGAGATGATCAAGACTGGTTTGATGAAGACTTTGGTTTGAGCTCCTCTCACAAGATCCAAAAAAGTAAGGCAGAAGAAACAATTGTACCTCTAATGGCAGAACCTAAAAGAGCACCCCAGAAGCCATGTGAAACATTATTGGCAGTCCCACATACCGCAGAGGAAGTAGAAATTCTTGTACATACTGCAGCAGAAGAACTTTGGAAATGGAAAGAATTAGGCCATGACCTTCATAGCATTAGTATTCCTACCAAACTGCTTGGCTGTACCAGTAAGGGCTTAGACATAGAAAGCACTAGTAAAAGAGTCTACAAACAGGTATGTAACATGAAAGGATGATTTTAATTTTTATACTTCTCTCCACTTCTGAAATTTGGATTCTTAGCCATTTTGGTTTATTTTTCCTCTATCAAGGCGGTTTTTGATTTAACAAAGGAGATTTTTGAAGAAATATTTGCTGAGGATCCCAACTTGAATCAACCTGTATGGATGAAGCCATGTAGAATCAATTCTAGTTATTTCCGACGAGTAAAAAATCCAAATAACCTTAATGAAATCAAGGTAAGCGGAAAACTATAAAGTATCTCATATTGATTTGCTGCTCATTTACACAAATCTATAAACATTGTAAAAATGGGTAATCTTTGTTTTCATGGTCTGTCCCATAGCAAGTATTTAGTAAATATTTGTTGAGTCATTGATTTTATGAGCAATGAAGGGAGAATGGTGAAAGGAAACTGAAGTATCAAATTTGTATAAACTGCATAGTCATTTCATACATATGTATAGTTTATGATGTTTAAGGAAAAATTAGAAGATATCCAGGGAGATAAATAAGTTGCAACACATAGGAGTTTTAGGTGAGATTTTTGGAATTTAGAGAAAGGTAAAATGTTTTAGAAGGATACATGAAAATGTGCCACACATATCTATCTTTTAACATGCCAGCCCTGTACCTTTTTAGTTTGGGTGGTTTCAAATTGCTGACATGGTTTTGAAATATGTAAGATTGTAACATGATATATAAAATATTATGTTATCTAAGAGATCTTTGAAAAGATTAATTTCCCAGAAGCTACAGACTGCAAAACTTCAAGTCATATTAGAGGCATGTTTCCTTAATTCAACAAACGCTTTATTTCAAGAGCACTGTTCTCAAACTTCATTGTGCATGTGAATCATCTTGGGATCTTGTTTAAATGGAGATTCTAATTCAGAAGATCTGAATAGGACCCAGATTTCTGCATTTTAACATGCTCCCACATGCTGCTGCTGCTGCTGCTGCTGCTACTACTGCTGCTGCTACTACTGCTGCTGCTGTCCCAGGACCACTCTGGAGTAGCAAGGCTTTTTTTGGTTTTGTTTTTTGTTATTGTTTGGGTTTTGTTTTGTTTGCCTGTGCTAGGGATTGAATCTAGAGCTTCAAGAATGCTAGGCAAACACTCTACCACTAAGCCACATCTCCTAGTCTAAGTAACAAGGCTTTGGAGTTGTATTTTCCAAACTTACTTAATCAAAGAAAGCCTTTATAAATATTTTATATTTTACACTGAAAGCACCAATAGATATTTATGAAATATAATGTGCGCATACCTTGGAGGTTAGAAAATTGTGGTGCATTGGCCAAATTCAGCCTCCCATCTTTTTTGGAGTAAAGTTGTGTTGGATCACAGCTATACTCATTTCATTACGTATTGTTTGTGGTTGCTTTCCTACCACAAAAGCCTGAAGTAGTTATAATCTGATCCTTTACAGGAAAACTTTGCCAGTCCCTGACTGAGATTAAAGTAAATAGTTTTTTCAAAACACACTTGCGTACTCCATTTCTTCCACATTTGGTAAATTCTTGAATGCATTTTTGGGTGTGTATGTGAGTGTGTGTAGGCAAGAAATGCTGAGTTTAGGGGGCACATAAATAGTTTGAGAACCTTCTCAGATGATTGTGATTTATATATGTGTCCCTTCCCTCATTGAAAACAGTCTTTTTTTTTTAATAAAGACATCTTCAAAAATAACAAATTATTAACAACACAAAAACAAGTTGAAACTATGTAATATACAAGCAGTCATCAAACTGCATGCATACAATAGATGCTGTCTGCTAATTTTCATATTGAAATGAAATTTTATAAAGTTATTTTTTAAAAGTGATGATTTAGATATTAGCAGAAAAATTATCATGCTTCTCATACTGAAGTGTTAATATTTTTTAATGAAACTTATTAAAATCTTGGAGCTTCAAAATAAACTATCCCAAACAAAAGCTTATACTTTTCTCATGACATTGCTCCCAAATACTTCTTTGAAATTTCTTCAGTTCAGAGATTTACTTTATGCTTTCTGTAGTATATGTGCTGCCGAAGCAAGCACTTTATGATTTCTGTAGTAATTTTACCAGCTGGAAAATAACTACAGGTGGCTCTTGGGTAAAGGGAACTCTGAAATGATTTTTTTTTCCAGACTCATCAGTGGGTTTTAATTTTATTAGTTTTATAATGTGTATAAATAAAATTTTTTTTAATTTTTCATTTTTTTTTTACCAGGAACATGTATTGGTACATTATATACATAATGATCACATTTATCATGGTTATTTTGTACCTGTACATGATGTATCTTGGTTTCCCCCTTCCCCCCTTTCCTTATTTACAGCAGATTTATTTACATTTTTTCCCTTTTCCTTGTCTTTTCCTCTTCCTTTCCTTCTTTTCCCTCTTTTCTCTCTCTAGTTCTCCTCTCTTTTGAATATTATCGTTCTTTAAAAATTTTCATTCTTATTAGTAAATGTTTGCAGTACACAATGATTATATAACACCTCTTAATTGTTTTTACTTTTCCTCTCTCCTCTCCTCCTCCATCTCTTGGTCCCCTTCCCATTTGCAAAACACCCATTTCCACACCTATTATCTGTCTTTTATTTTGCTCTTTAAGTTTATATTTTGGATTTCTCATATAAGAGAAGCTATGCAATGTTAAGGCTGATTTGTCTGATTTATTTCACTTAACATTATGGTCTCAAGGTATATCCATTTTGCTAAAAACAACTCACATTTTTAAATGTGGTAAAAATACCACATTTTCTTTATCCATTCGTCTGTTGTGTACATATAGGTTACTTCCAAGATTTAGCTATTATGAATCGTGCTGCTTTAAACATGAGTATGCACGTATCACTGTAATATGATATCTAACTCTTTCAGGAAGAATCTTAGAAGGGGAATAAATTGCTTGATCAAATAGAATTTCTATTTTTAGTTTTTACAGGAATCTCCATACTGGTTTCTATACTGGTTGTACTGGTTTAAATTCCCCACTCTCTTACTGGCATTTGTTACTATTTGGTTTTTGGTTTTGGTTTTGGGTTTTTTTTTTTTTTTTTTTTTTTTTTTTTTTTGTGGTGCCGGGGATCGAACTCAGGCCCTTGTGCTTGCAAGGCAAGCACTCTAATCACTGAGCTAAATCCCTGGCCAGTTGCCTTCTTTTTGACTGGGTCTTTTATTTTGGGGAGTCTAATATTTTTTAGTTCTTTTTATATATTCTAGATATTAGACATGTATCCAAGGAGTAGTAAGCAAACATTTTTTCTCGTTTTATAGATTGTGTCTTCACTCTGTTAATTATTTCCTTTCCTATTCAGAAGCTTTTTAACTTGATATCCTATTTGTTGATTCTTGATGTTGTTTCTTATGCAGATGAAGTTCCATTCAAAGGTTCTTGCCTATGCCTATATCTTCAAGAGTTTTTACCTATTTTATCTTCCAGCAGATTGTCTCTATTTTAGCATTTAGATCTTTATCCATTTTTATTTTAGTTTAGTACATACTGAGAGAGATGGGTCTAGATTCAATCTTCTGCCTGTGGTTAGCCAGTTTTCTTAGCACCATTTGTTAAAGAGACTATCTTTCCTCCAGTGTATGTCTTTGGTCCCTATGTCAAAGATCAGATGGCTGAATGTGCCTGCGGTTGTTTCTGCATCCTCTAGTCCAGTGATGGTGAGCCTTTTAGAGCTTTCAATGATAGCAAGCAGCCCACTGTGGCATGTGTGCCATGGGTTCGCCACCACTGCTCTAGTCTGTTCCACTGATCCACATGTCTTTTTTTTTGTGCTGGTACCATGCCATTTTTTTTTTTTAATCACTGTAGCTTTTCAATATAACTTGAAATACAGGATTGTGATATCTTCTCCTTTGTTCTTATTGCCCAGGATTGCTTTTCCTATTCTGGATTCCTTCTGGTTCCATATGAATTTTAGGATTGTTTTCTCTAGTTCTGCAAGGAACGCTGTTGATATTTTGATAAAGATTGTGTTAAATTTATATTTCAGTTTTAGAAGTATGGCCATTTGATAATATTGATTCTGCCTATCATGGAACAGAGGATATCTTTCCATTTTCTGGTGTCCTCTTCAGTCTTCTTTTTCGGAGTATGGTAATTTTCATTATAGAGGTCTTACACTTTCTTTATTAGGTTAATTCTAAATATTTAATTTTCTTGAAGCTATTGTGAATGGTATTTTTAATTTCTTTCTTGGTGAGTTCATTATTGGTATACAGGAATGCTATTGATTTTTCTATCTTGCTACATTACTGAATTTGATTTTTCTAGGGTCTTTTGGTGGAAATTTTAGGGTCTTCTGCATAAAAGATTATGTCATTTGAGAAGAAGGTTGGTTTGATTTCTTCCTTTCCCTTTTATTTTTTTCTCTTGCCTGATTGATCTGGCTAACGTTTCAAATACTGTATTGAACAGAACTAATGATAGTGGATATTCTTGTCTTGTTCCTGTTTTTAGAGGAGAAGCTTTCAGCTTTTCCCCATTTAACATGATGTTTGCTTGGTTTGTCATAAATGGCTTTTATCAGATTGAGATAAGGTCCATCTATACCTATTTTTCTCGGGGCTTTTACCATGAATGGATGTCACATTTCATCAAAGGCTTTTTCTGCATCTGTCAAGATGGTCATGCGATTTTTATCCTTCTACTTATGTGATATATTACATTTATTGATTTGCATATGTTGAACCATCTTTGCGTTCCTTAGGATGAATCCTACTTAGTCATGGTGTATGATCTTTTAATGATTTGTTACATTCTATTTGTCAGTATCTTGTGCATCTATGTTTATTAGAGATTGGCCTGTAATTTTCTTTTTCAACTGAGTCCTTGTCTGGTTTTGGAATGAAGCTAATGCTAGCTTCTAGGAATGAGTTTGGCAGTACTCCTTCTCTCTTAATTTCATTAAACTGTTTGAGGAGTGTTGGTGTTTATCTTCCCCAGAGTTCTTGTAGAAGTCAATGGTGAATCCATTAGGTCCTGGGCTTTCATTAGGTGATAGGTTTTTTTCATTACTGCCTCAGTTTCATTACCTGTTACTGAATTATTCAGGGCTTTTGTATCTTTTTTGGTTCAGTTTTGGTGATTCATATTTCTCTAGGAATCTGTTTCTTCTGGATTCTCCAATTTATATTAGAGTTTACAGGTTTTCAGAGTACTTGTATACTGGTAATTTTCTGGATTGTGGTGGTGTCTGTTGTGATTATGCCTTTTTCATTTTGAATTGCATTGATATATGTCTTTTATTTTCTTTTTTTTAAAGATTGGCTATGTATCTATTTTGTTTATTCTTTCAAAGAACCAGCTCTTCAATTAATTGATTGTAGTGTTTTTTAGTCTCAATTTCATTAATTTCTGCTCTAATCTTTATAATTTCTTCTTTGTACTAGCTTTAGATTTGGCATGTTCTTGTTTTTCTAGAATCTTGAGGTGCATCATTAGTTTATTTCTTTGGGCTCTGTTTTTCTGATGCGGGCATTCACAGCTAGAAACTTTTCTCTGCAAACTGCTTTCATTGTGTCCCATAGGCTCTGGTTTGTTTTACTGTCATTATTGTTTGATTAGAGGAACTATCTAATTTCTTCTCTGAATTCTTCTGTGATCTATTGATTATTCGAGAGTGTGTTGTTAACCAAGCATGCTGGCATATGCCTGTAATTAGAGCACCTAGAAGGCCGAGAAAGAAGGATCACTTCAAGTTCAAGGCCAGCCTGGGCTGCTTAAGTGAGTTCAAAGCCAGCCTGAATGACATAGTGAGACCATATCTCAAAAAACAAAACAAAAGAATATATTTAATATCTGTGTGTTTGCACAGTTTCTGTCTTGTCTTTTTCTAGTTTCATTACATTATGATCTAATAATTTCTATTCTTTAGAATTTATTTAACCATGCTTTATGGGCTAGTATGTGTTGTTTTGGTGAAAGTTCCATGTGCTGCTGAAAAGAATGTGTATTTGGTTGTTAGGTGAAAAACTCTGTAAATATCTATTAAGTCCATTTGTGCAAAGGTGTGGTTCAGCTCTGATTTTTCTTGGTTAATTTTTTTGTCTAGTTGATCTATTTTTGATAAGGAATATTGAGGTTCTCCATTATGATTGTGTAGATATTTGTCTGATCTACTATGTTCAGTAGTGTTTGTTTTATGAAGTTGTACATGCCAGTGTTCAGTGCATATATATTTATAATTGTTATCTCTTCCTGTTGAATTATTCCCTAAACTAATATGTAGTGACCTTTGCCTCTTCTGATCAGTTTTGGCTTGATTCCACTTTGTCTGAAATAGTATAGCTTGCTATTTCTGCTTGTTTTCAGGGTCCTGTTGCATAGAATACTATTTTCCATCCTTTTTTAGTCTATAAATTTATTTTTGGATTAAATGTGTTTCTTGTATACACCATACTTTGTGGTTTTTTAAATCAAATCTGTCAATTATCCAGTCCCTTTTTTTCCTGGGGAGTTGAGACCATTCACACTGAGAGTTATTCCTGTCATTTCAGTATTTTCCAGTTGTTAATTCTCCCCTCCTCCTCACTCCTGTGCTTAACTGCTCACCCTACCTGGTATATTCATTCCATTAGAATTTTTGACACTATTGCCTTCATTGTCTCTTTGTACAATATCCTTAAGAATTTTTCGGAGTACTGGTTTGGTGGGAATGAATTTCTTAAAGTGCTCTTTGCCATGGAAAGACCTTATTTCTCCATCAATTTTAAAAGATAGTTCTGCAGGGTGAATTAGTGTGGGTTATTGGAAGCAAGAAGAAAAGCAGTGGTGTTGTGGAGGGGACTGCTAAGAAGCCCAAAGAATCCCATTCTCTCCCTGCAGGTCACTGTACCTGCCTGTTTGTTCCACCGCTGCCTTTATCCCTGAAGCACCCTGGAGTCTCCAACCTCTTTGTCTCTGTAGATTCAGTCTCCCTTTCCTGCTTGCCATGAGCTGGGAGCCAGGGAGAAAGTGTAGACGGTTCCTTTCCTTTTCAATTTTGTGTTCTATCTCTTCACTTTCTTTGTATGTTTTAATTTTCCTGTCAAGTCCTTCCTGGTTCCTGGAGCTCTATTCTCTTTTTTTCCTTCCCCAAGTTGTTATTTTCCAGTGTCTGGATTCTAAACATCGAAAAGACTGCATTGCTGTCTCTGCCCTTTTCCAAACTGGATATTGACATAACATAATAACTAATAAAAGCAATTGCTATACAATTCTTAAACATAGAAAAAAGATCTGTAATTTTAATATAGACACATACAAAGCAAATACTGACTGACATACAGTGAATGTTTACTAAATGTGCTAACTATACCACCATTAGCAATAGAAAAGAATTCAACAATAATAATATGGAGTCAACTGAATATGTAAAGACTAATAAAGTTTTATGGTAATACTAGTAAAGAGGAGATGCTGAGAAATGTGAAAATGAAAGATGTAAAATTTGACAAAAGAAAGATGAAAGGAGAGAAGTGAGATAAAGGACCTTACCTAAGGAGTAAAAGAAAATTAATAGAATTAGATAAATATAACAGAAAAGAACAAAGAAAATGAAAAGATAAAACAGCAAAATAGAGAAATGAAAAGAAAAAATGAATTATGAAAAGGAAAAAAATCCAAAACCCCCAAAAACCAAATGAAGAAAATGAGAAATGATTCAAAACCAATTTCTCCATGTTTTCAAATATGTGGTTTCTTTCCAGGGTCTACGGTATTGGAATCTAGCAGATACAGGCAAGGGATAGTGAGTCACTAGTGAGACACATTTCGCTTCCACACTCACATTTTTGTGTGTGAATGCTGAATCCTGTCCTATCTTTCTTGCTGGAAATGGCTGTCTGCCAGTGTTGACCCTAAGCCTGTATTTACTTCAGCTGCTGCCAGTTTCCATGTCCCTCTGTGCACTCTAGCTTTACAGCCTGTGGGTTTGTGAGGTACCCTACCTGCTCCAGACGCCCCTTTGTCCATTCACCTTAGGTTGTGGCCAGCCCTCCAAGCTGAGGTGTATCACTGATCACATTGGCAGATGGGGAAAGCAAACAGACCACTGAGCTGTGTTGGATATAGGCTGCCATGTGGGGAGTCAAGCAGTCTATTAAAGTTAATGCCAGCACTTTCAGACATAGCCTGCTCCAAAAGCCATACACATCCTTCCTGGCTTCTCAGCTCAGAAGGCAGGATCCCTGTGTCCTTCCCAGCCTGACCTTAAACTTCTTAGAGGTTTATGTCTAGCCCAAACCCTTTCCTACCTGTTTCTTATGGGCATCTCCCACTCAGTCACTGTGATAGGGTGGCCCCAGAAACCCTGAAGTGTAGTTGTTCTGTAGCTCATCAAAATAATCCCTTTCCAAATGACTCCTGATTAAACACTCTCAAATATGCTGGGCGTGACACTGGGCTTCGTCTCTTAACTCTAACCTGCAATGTGGAAGGAATCACTTTCAGAGTAAAACCCCACACTGTTTTTGCAGTTTATAATAACCATGAGCTTTCCTTGGGACTAGCGCTGCCATCCTGGTCTGTCTCTCGGTGACCAGGGTGGTGACCCTTCCCTGATTAATTCGCAGAGACAGTCTCTCTTAGTGTTCCAGCCTGCTTCGTTCTTTTCTCTGTTGTGCTCCTTATCTCCAGCTTCTGTGTAGTTTCTAGTTGTCCTATCAATTCTTTCCCGATTCATGGAGACCTACTTTTTTTCTTCACCAATTTGTTGTTTTCTAGGTGTCTCAATTTCAGGTCCCAGAGAGACTGTATTTGGCTTTTTTTTTCTATTTGAGACTGGGTCTTGCTGGATAGCCCAGGCTGACCTTCTTTTTGGTTTGTTTGTTTTTTGGGGGGTTTGCTTTGTTTTGTTTTGTTTTGCTTTTTAGACAGCATTTCACTATGTTACCCAGGCTGGTCTCAAGCTTTTGGACTCAAGCGATCTCCTGCCTCAGCCTCCCAAGTAGTTGGGACTACAAGAGTATATCACTACACTCAGCAACAAAAACTTTTTGAGTGAATAAAATCTGAACATTTGGGATTCTTTTCTCTTCAAATTGCTAAGTGGAACTGTAGGTTTGAGAAATGTATATGATCTTTTGTCATAAATATTTTATTAGCATAAATCTGTTAATTGCATTGTAATATACTTAAATGTCGAGAACTTCATTGTTTGTGTTTTATTGATTCCTCTTATTTCTACAGAACTTCATAGCAACTGAAGTACTCAAGTTGTTCAGTCTTAAAAAAGAGACAAACCACAAAACAGATTGGCAGAAAATGATGAAATTTGGAAGAAAGAAAAGAGACCGAGTGGATCATATCCTGGTCAGTGTATACATCCAAATGATTTTTGTTTTGACCATATCTTCTAAAATCAGAGTGTGGATAGATTCCAAAAGGGAAAAGATAATTGATTTTAAATCTATGAGATTATAATTTTAAACTTTCACTTGGTGTGTTTCTACTTCTCAGTAGAAGTAGAAGTTGCTTTCTTTTGTCTTTGTAGAGGAACATTTAAGTTAGTATTTTATGAAAAGCTTGAGAAATCAAAATTTGAGTAGAAACAGTTTAATATAGTGAATTAAAAAGAGATCAGCATGGATTTTGGAGCCAGACTGCTAGAACTTAAAATTTGATTTGCTATTTGGTGCATAATATTTGATAAGTTTATCTACTCTTTTTTTTTTTTTGCTTTGTCTCTAGCTGCAAAATCAAGATGATAATCATAAGTACCTATCTCATTAAATTATTAAGAGGGTTAAATGAGTATTTGTATATAGTCATGCATTGCTGAGGATGCATATGTTGTGCAAAACATTGTAGATTACTACACAAACCTAGATGGTATAGTCGGTCACCTGATAAGGTCTCTTGATGTAAGCAAGAGATGAGAAACAAGACCACCACTACAGGCATAACATGGCTGCTATTTTACAGCCAATCTTTTTTTTTTTTTTTGATAAGTAGAAGGAAATGCATTCTAAATAATGCCTTCACAATAGTTTATAGGCAAACCTTATTGTCATTATTCAGCATTATGTACTGTACATAATTGTATGTGCTATACTTGCGGGGAGGGTGCTGGGAATTGAACTCAGGGCCTTGCGCTTACTAGGCAAGCGCTTTACCATGGAGCTAAATCCCCAACTCTCTCCTATAGTTTTGTACAACTAGCAAGGCAGTGGGTTTGTATACAACAAACCATGATCACATGAGTAATAGGGTTGCATTGTAACTTGGTGGAAGGCCATAATGTCACTGATAGGAATTTTTCAGCTCCATTACAATGTTATATGGTAGATGTCTGTTGTTGACTAACCATTATGCAGGGTATGACTGTATATGTGAAACACTTAGGACAGTTCATATATAACAGTTCATATATAACTGAATAAATACTAGCTGCTACCATATCATGATGATGATGATGATGATGATGATGATGATGATGATGATGATGATTACTATCCAGAACTTTAGCTAGATAGGACCTACCTGGTTTTTCAGCATATTTCTCTAACATTAGAAAATGTTTATTAAAAAAAGAAAAGAAAAGGTTGTCTGTTATCCTTTCTTCCCTAAAAAAGAATGTTAAAGGTAAACTCAGATGTTACTTTTTCAGGTTTACCTCTTGTGTAATACTTAATCTGCTTTCCCTGTGTGCATAGTTCTCTAGTACTTTATTTACTCAGTAATAACTATACTAAATAACATTTGTTTGGTATTTTACTGCGTAATCATTCTTATATCTGATTGGATCCTCACAATAATTATATGAGATAGGAAGGACTAATGTTACTCTCTATTTTACAAATGAGAAATTTAGATTCAAAACTGTTAAGTGACTTGCCCAGCAAATAAGAACCAATATTTTAACCCATTAATTCATAGATCTTTCTCAAGGATGTAAATTTGTTTCGTATTTCTACAGTGATTAAGTTTATTAATTGCCAAATGTGACTTCCTTTACTTCTTAGGGAGTAAAGGAAACATGTTAGGAGGCATTCATCTAACCTATTAGTTAAATTGATCATATCCCTTATAAAATCATTTCTGTGTATACACTGAGTCAGGGATTATGCTAATTAAAGACTGATGTTTAAGTGGGAAGCAAAGCAGACATAGTCTATGCCTTCTTGGATTTTCACTTTGCTGGCAAAAACTAACCCATAATGTGTAATTTACACAAGCATGTAATTATAAATTAAGCAACAAAAATAGAATAGGGAACTGTTATAAAAGCATAAATCAGAGGAAACTGATCTGGGACAGGCTTCCTTGAAATCAAAATAACATTTGGTTTAAAATCTTAAAGATGAATAAAGAACCTAAAATGAGAAGGTGCATGGGTTTGACCTGAAATATCAATGAGGGAGGAGATGGCATAAGATAAGCTGAAAAAGGTAACTTCTGTATTGTTCGGTGCTTAAACAGTGTGAAGGATTTTGAATTTTGTCTTTAAGATCAAGTATTCATAGTTTTAAAAAATCTTGGAAGATCCCAGCCATGAGGGAGCCTGAGGCAGGTGAGACTACAAGTTCAGGTCTCACCAGGCCAATTTAGCAAGAGCCTGTCTCAAAACAGCTAGATAGATAGATAGATAGATAGATAGATAGATAGATAGATAGATAGAGTCTTAGTTACTTTTTTCATTATTGGGATAAAATACTCTATGCCCACAAATTAAGGGAGGAAATACTTATTTAGCTCACAGTTTGTAGAGGTTTCAGTCCAAAGTCAGCAGGCTCCAAGGCAGGGCTGCATGGCAGATAGATGTCTGAGAGGAGAAACATTTCATGGCATGCCAGGCAGAAGGCAGTGAAGCAGCAAGCAGCAGCAGCAGCCTGCCTTTCCCTTTTGTCCCATCCAGGTTACCAACATACCAGAGGTATTTTAGTTCTGATCAGTGAACTAATTTAGTACTACACACCCTTATTCCCAGTATCACACACCCTACATCCAGGCAGCTCCAAAAAGCCCCACCTGTGAGTGCATGAGGCTCTGGGGGAACATCTAGATTCAAGCCATGATTGATTGATTGATTGATAGATAGTTAGATACATATATATATATACATACACACACACATACATACATACATGGGACTATGAGTATACCTGATTGGTAGAACACCCCTGGGTTCCATCTCCAGCACCACCCCCCAATCATGGAGAAATAAAGACCAGCTTGCAGGGTGAAAGATGGCTATTTTGGTATATGAAAGCAAAATGTCTTAAATAAGTTTCTCTTGCACACATGTCAAAGTAAATGAGGAAGCTAGAATAGGTAGTGTACAAATTCAGATTAATTTAGAGAGCAAAGACTTAATACATGAGACTTCCAACCAGACTGCTACTTCACATGGTTACAAAAATGTCATTTTAATAGTGAAAGGATTAACTATATTGGAGGAAGGGAAGCAATTTGGAGCCATCTTCAGTCCTGAATTGTTAATAAAAAATAACAAGTATATACCTAACAAGTCACTAATAAGTGAAATGATCTGTGGCTCTTTACTAAATGTACCAAAAAACAAAGTATTTTACCCTGACATCAGAGGCTTTCAAAAAATACCAAATAGAATTAGTTAAGTAAGGAGAGACCCCTCCGGCAGTCATCAGAAAATTCTCAAATGTTAAGCAAACTATTTCATTTGCAAGTCTGCAGTAATTACAGTTTAAGGGAGGTGATGTCTGTGGGTAAGAGATTTAGCAATTGGCTGGTTATAAAACATTTTTCAACTTCATACAGGAGACCAGACCTATGTATGTATTGTTTCGTATGAGCTTATTCTTTTTAATGTTTAATGAAATGATTATTGACAAGAAATGCTAAGTAAACTAGTCTTTCTTACTATTTGGCCAACCTAATATTTACAAATTCGAACCTTTTTGCATTTTAGAGGGAGTGAGATTTATAACCAGTTTTTATAATACATAAAGCAAAAGTTTTTCCTGTAGTGCAAAAGAAAAGAATCTAAGAATAGGAACTTTATAATAGTTTTCAAAATATTTATTATAAAATAATTATGCTCATTTTAGAAAGTTTAAGAAAATTCTGATGAAAAGAAAATGATTAGGAAAATCTCACAACCTGAATAACTTAATACTGATGTACATAAATTTTGGCTCCTTTCACAGAGAGAATTTTTTTAAATTCTTTTGTTAGTCTTGAGTTGGGGATTTAGCTCAAGTGACAGAGTGCTTGCTTTGCAAGCACAAGGCCGTGAATTTGATCCCCAGCACCCTCCCCCAAAAAAATCCTTTCTTATGGTAGTCTTTTTTTTTTTTAAATCTGATTGTTTTTACTTCATAAAATATGGAAATATTTCCTTAACATTAAAAGTTCCTTTACATTATTTTTTAACAACTTCATTCTATTTTATTTGGTTGAAGTACAATAGTTCATCATGTGGAGGTATTGTAACTTATAATTTATTTAACTAGTCAATAATGTTTTTGCTCTTTTTTTTCTAAATTTTATTTTAGTGGTACATTTTAGATATACATAATGATAACATTCATTGTAGGGAATTTGTACTGGTACCTGATATATCTTGCTGCTTCTTTTTCTCCCATTCCCCTCCCCTCCCTTCAACCCCTTTTCCCCTCCTTATTTACAAAAACTTTGTTTCCATTTTTTTCCTTCTAGTCTCTTTTTTTTCCTTGTCCCCCCAGTTTTTGCTTTTTTAAACAACACTGTTATAACAAAATCTTACAGTATATTTTTGCATGTATTCTCAGTAATTTCCTTGAGATAAATTCCTAACAGTAGAATTGCTGTTAAAATATGTGCAGAAGCCAGGTGTGGTGGCACACGCCTGTAATCCTGGAACTTGGGAGACTGAGGCAGGAGGATCGCTGCAAGTTCAAAGCCAGCATGGGCTGCATAGTAAATTCAAGGCCAGTCTGCACTACACAGTGAGACCCTGTCTCAAAAAAAAAAAAAATGTACAGAATATTAAGATGTTTGTATATATTGCCAAATTGTTTTCCTGAAAGACTGTACTAATTATATATACTTAACAGCAGTATATATAAGTTGTTCATACCTTTGACAGTACTAGCTCTTACAAATTTTTTAATTTTAAAAATGAACTTATATTGCTATATAAAACTTTATTCTTTTTCTAACCTGTTACTGGCTGCTTTCCTAAATCTTTTACACATTTCATTATGAAATATTTCACAAGCATGAAAAAGAATAGAAAATAATATGGAAACCATTGTTTTTATATTCCTCTCCTTCATTCAGAGGTCAGTTGCTATCTGCCTAACATAGATCTTAGTATTCCATTACCTTCTGGTCTTTGTAAACTCTTATCAATCTTTGTCTATGTCTTAGTTACTTTTCATGTTGCTGAGACAAAATACCCAACACCCAAAATTAAAGGAGGAAAGGTTTATTTTGGCTCATAGTTTATAGAAGTTTCAGTCCATAATGGTCTGGCTCTGAGGCAGGGTGACATAGCAGAGAGACATCACAGAGGAAAAAAACAGCTCATAGTGTGGAAAGCAGAAGGCAGGAAGCAGCAAAAGCAGCAACAGCAGCAGCCCTCTTTCTGTCCCTCATAGTATATCTAGGCTACATGCCCTTAGGGTGGGTAGCACTCACACCCAGGGTGGGCCTTCCCATTATCCATACCCAGAACTATATGAAACAAGTCAGAGGACTAATTCAGTAATCACACACCCTTGAACCCAGCATCACACATTTAAATCCAGCATCACACACTAGATACAGCCACCTCTGAAAAGCGCCACCTAAGACCACCTGAAGCTTTGGGAAGACATTGAGACACAAGCCATAACAGTCTAAAAATGTCTGTATTTCAACTCTTCCTTTTTGAAAGATAGTTCTGATTAGCTGAACATAGAATTCCAAGTTGGTTATTTTTTTTACCTGAACAATTTGAACATATTATTTCATTGTACTCTGACCTGTCTTCTTGTTCTTGAGAAATCTAATAAGCTTTATGAGGAATCAATCTTTTCTGTTTGGTTTCTATTTGAGGGATGTGTGTGTGTGTGTGTGTGTGCTGAATTTCTCTGGAAGCATTTAGTCGTGGATTTCTTTTATTTATCCTGCTTTATGCTCTTTAACTTATTGAATCTACAAATCATATCTTTACTCAATTCTGGACAATTTTCAGCTATTGCTTCTTAGATTATTGCCTCGCCCAGTTCTTCTAATACCCTGTGACACCATTTTAGACATATTATTGTCCTTATTCTCTCTCCAGTGGCTCCTAATTTTTCCCCTAAGTAGTTGCAACACATGCCACTCTTTTAAATCCATGTTTGTTCTGGTATTAGGATTCCCTTGCCTTTTTCAGATTTCCTTTTGCATTACAAAAATTTGTGTTATATTTAATCTAATCAGTCTACTTATTTATGTGAGAACTTTTTCTTAATCCAGCTTTTGCTGGAACTGACAGCCCTGACAGCTAGTTTTCTTATGCAAGTTATTTTTTAATGTGCTCCAAGAGTTCTTCAGTATCCAAGCAATATTTGGATATTATAGTTCAAAACAGAGATGACAGGGATTCTGTTTTGAAATACTAAACTTGAGATGTCTAGTAGACATACAAATGGGGATATTGAATAAGCAATTGAATATGTGAATCTGAATGTCAAATAGTATCTGAGGCTATAGATGCAAATGTAGGAGTGGAAAAATTAGATGGTAGTAAAGGCTGTGAGACCAAGAAAGTCTGTAGAAAGTATATTTCGAGGAGGTCCGTGCACCGATTCATGGAGTACTCCAGCATTCCAAGAGTTAAGTAGGTGAGGAGGAATCAACAAAGGAAACCAGGAGATGGAGCGCCCAGTGACAAGAAAACCAGGTGAAAGTGTTTCGAGAAGGTGTGGTTCAACTGTCAGATGTTTCTGGTGGTTTAAAGAAGCTAGAAACTGAGAAATTACCAATGGGTATAGCGGTGCGGAGGTCATTATTAGGTAGTTTTTGTGGCCGAGATGAATTGTAAGTGTCATTGGAGCAGGTTCTATGAGAATGAAATACACATTAGGGTGTGCAAAACTGGGCACTTTAATGGAATTTTGTAAAGAGAAAAATGGAGGAGTAAGTAGTGAGAAGAGAGAGTTCTTTTTTTTTTTATTTTATTTTAAACCAAGAACATGTATTGGTACATTCTACATACAATGGTCACATTCATTACATTAATTCTGTACCTATACATGATGTATCTTGGTTCTCCCCCCTCTCCCCCCTCCCCTCTGCACCCTCCCTCCCTATTTACAGCAGGTTCATTTATCATTTTCCATATTTTCCCTTTCCCCTCTTT
>PVJO010025237.1:0-23102 GCA_004026905.1 Hystrix cristata | reverse complement strand
CATTTTGCCATGTTTATATTGCCAGTGACAGACAGTGTCCAGGGCCCTGGAGACTCCCGAGTGTCTAGGGATTGGTGTTGAGTTACCTAAACTGACGGCATTAACCTCATCAGGAAGCTTTACCAGGAGCCTGGTCACACATTAATGCCCGGCTCACGGGTCGGGAAACTGAAGCTCTGTGTAGCTGGCTTCTGTTTCTGCCCGGGTCCTGGAGCTAGCAGGTGGCAGAAGCAGGATCAGAACCGCAGGCCTCGCGTTCTGCTTTCTCCCGCCTGGTCCGGTCTACACGGCCAGTGGGGGCCGCGTGGACGCTGGCCACACTCGCAGCCGCTCACTGCTGGACCAGCTGTCCCTGGACGGTGGAGCAGGCAGCCCAGGCCGCACCCTGCTCCCCACCCTGTCTGCCTCCGCTGCCCAAGGTGTTCATGGTCACACCCAGGCAGGGCCACCTGGAACCTGCGGTGGGCGGAGTGGGAGGACCGTCCCTTGTGAGTCACTGCTGGGCCCGTGGGGTGAGGGGCAGGAGTGGCCCTCGCCCTGCGCCAGCTCTTGGCCCTGCCCGCCCTGCCTTCCCTCCTGCCTGCTCTGGAAGCGCCGGGTGCCTCTGTGCCCTGTCACCGGGCTGGGTGCATCTTTATTACCCAGGCGGGGCCAAGGGACGAGTGCGCAGAGGGAGGACTCTGACCGCCTCCTCAGGGCTGAACAGAGGCTGAATTCCCGTTCTCTCCCTCCCTCCCTCCCTCTGCTCCTCTTCTCCTACTTCTTGTCCTTCTCCTCCTCCTCCTCATTCTTCTCTTCTTCCTCCCCTTGTTCTTCCTCTTCTCCTCCTCCTCCTCCTTCCTTTCTCCTCCTCTTCCTCCTCCTCCTCCCCCCCTGGTGTTTGTGTGTGTGTGTGTGTGTGTGTGTGTGTGTGTGTGTGTGTGCGCGCGCGCGCACGTTGGAGATTGATCTCAGGGCCTTGTGCTTACTGGGCAAGTGCTCTGACCATTGAGCTAAATCCCCAGCTAAGCCCTGAGTAATGAGAAGCACACCGTTTGACTTGGGTCCAGTGGCGACATTTCATAGCAAAGATTGACACCCAGGCATTCTGTCCTCTGCATCTAATTTGGTGGAAATCCTAGAAGCAGTAGATCGGGTCACAAGTCTGCCCCTGGAGCTTCAGGGACACAGTTCTGGGATGTCACAGCTGAAAGGCGCCACTGTCATTGTGGACGCGACTCCTTCTGGGGACAGAGAGGAGACAGTTTGCTGGCATTTGCAGAGTTGCTTCATGGTGGTGCCAGGGCTCCTTATGGCTCCTCCACGCCGTCTTTGCCGTCTTTGTCATGGACAAGGACACCCTGCCACAGCTGTGTGCAGGGCCGCTGTGCGCATCCCATCCCAGGTGGGAGCCACCCACCGCCAGGGCCACTGAGCGCAGGAAATGTGACCAGTAGTGTACACAGCCCCTGGGGCTGGCAGCTACTGTGCTGGTTGGCCCTGCCCTGGAGACTTGGGGAGGGCACAGGGCTGTCCTCACCGCCACGCTGGCCCCACCGAACATCAGCCAGGGCCGGTGCAGGGAGCCGCCACCCCTCTGCCCACACCCAGGGAAAGGTGGCTTGTCTGAGGTGAAGGACTGGCAGCTCCCCCCGCCAAAACTTCCTCCAGCTTTAGGGCCTCACCTGGCTCTCCCCGGTCACCACGGTGCCCTTTAGCAGGCTCAGAGTTAGCCCCGGCCTCAGTTTCCTCACCTGTCAATTGAGGCTAACACCTACTCTTCCCCTTTGTCAGAGACTTTGGGAGGTGCTCAAACTAGAAACTCTGGAGAGGAACCCCCTTTGCAGCTTTCTTTGAGAAAAAACAGTCTTTGGCGTCTAGGGACATTTTGGCTTGGATAGTGATTGTGGGTGGCGTTTTTCTCTCGAGGTGCGGCAGGTGGGTGACCTGACTGTGTCCGCGTCTTGTTAGAACAGCAGTGATCGTAGCTCAGCCCACGTGAAGTGGGAGCCAAGCGGAAGGGCAGGATGCTGGCGACAAGCGACAGCCCACGAGTGTCGGTGCTCCGGCCAGTGTCGCTTAGCCGGGGTCCTCTGTCCTCACGCTGCTGGGCACAGAATTGGGATCTAAATGCGGTCCACGTAGAGCCAGCCCGTCCCACGGCCAGGGTGCCGCTTGTCTTTCTGCACTGTGGCGCCGCGGTCCCAGGTGGGGTGGGGCGGGGCCTCCAGTGAGGAGTTTGCAAACCAGGCACGAAGCAAGCGCTGCCTGCTGTCCAGTGTATCACGGACCGATGTCGTGTGCTTCAATTGTTAAACTTATCTATTCTCTTTCATGGGTCATGCCTTGGGTCGTTCCTAAAATAGTCATTGCCATACCCCAGTTTGTCTACGTTCTCCTAAGTTACCTTCTCGGAGTTTTAGAGTGTTACGTTTAGGTCTATGGTCAACCTTGAGTGAGTTCTTTGGGACAGATTTTTTTTTTTAATATCGATATTCGGGTCCAGCACTTTTTCTTCAAAAGACTACGTTCGTATTGTCTTTTCTTCTTTGTCAAGGCTCAGGTGGGTCTACTTCTGACTGTTCTATTCTGTTGGCCTGTTTGTCTCTCCTTTTGCCAGCATCACACTGTCTTGGTTACTGTAGCTTTTTACCAAGTCTTGAGGTGCCCGCCCTCCAAATGTGCTTGCTCTTTGATAGCAGGTGGGTTATTCTGGGTCTCAGGCTTCTCCAGATGAACTTCAGATCCAGTTGGTTGATATCTGTGAAGTTTGAAATATCTACAAAATAATTTGGTTGTCATCACATTGAATCTGTAGATCAAATTCTGAAGAATTGTCCTTGTGACCATATCGAGCTTTCCAAAATGTCTGTGAACATGCGATAACTGTTTATTTAGTTTTTTGATATATTTCAGTGGAATTGTGTCGTCTCCCCCATAGAGTTTGTATCCGTATTGTTAGGTTTACACCGCGGTTTTTTTTGGTGGGAAGCTAATGTAAATGGTAGTGTTTTTTAGTTTCAAATTCTACTTGTTCATTGCTGGTAGATATGAAAACAGTTGACTTGTGCTTATTAACTTTGTATCCCACATCCTTGTTATAATTGCTTTTTAATGCCAAGAGTGGGTGTTTTGGTCAATTTTTTCCAGATTTTTATAGATGATCGTGTCATTGTGAACAAAAAGAGTTTCATTTCTTCCTTATCTTTTGCATATTTTGTATTTCCTTTCCTTAATTTCATCAGCCAGGACTTGGGGAACAGTGTTGAAGAGAAGTGCGAAGGGTGCAGATCCTGGCTTTTCACGTTCTTCCCAGGAAAGTTTCAAGGACTCACCATTAAATCTGATGTTAGCTGCGGGATTCTTGTAGATGTTCTTATTAAGTGGAGGAAGTTTGCTTCTACTTTCTGAGAGTTTTATCATGAATGAGTGTTGGATTTTTCGCAGTGCCTTTTCTGCAGCTGTGGGATGATCGTGTGATTTTCCTTTTCTTTTTTTCAGCTTGTTGTTTCACTTTTGTTGGATTACTTGTAATCCAACAGTAATCCAAAAGTAATGATGGATTACTTTTGTTGTTGTGTGAGACAGGGTCTCACTATGTAGTGCAGGCTGGCTTTGAACTCACTATGGAGCCTAGGCTGCCCTCAAACTTAGTATCCTCTTGCCTCAGCCTCCTGAGTGCTGGGATTACAGGCCAAGCCACCACACCGGGCTCGTGATGGGCTCCCTGGATTGATGTAGAAATGTTGGACCAGACTCGCTTATCAGAGATTTGTGTAGTGTCCTTTTTATGCAAAATTAGATTTAGTTTGCTAATGGTATATTGAAGACTTTTACATCTCTGCTCCTGAGATAGATTCTGAAGTTTTCTGGTTGTGTTATCTGTCTGGTTTGGGTCTTAGGGCACAAGGAGTTAGGAAGCATTCACTCTGCTTCTGTCTTCCGAAAGAGATTCTAGAGAAATGGTATAATTTCTCCTTTAAATGTTTGGAAGCATTGGGCAGTGAAGCACAGGAGCCCGGCACTTTCTGTTTTGGATGATTATCAACTCCGATTCAGTTTCACCGCTAGAGACAGCCTGTCGGATGGTTTGTTTCATCCACGAATTTTAGCAGATCTTGTTGTCCAAGCGACCCATCCAGTTCTTCTAGGTTATCAAGTTTGTGAACATAGAGTTTCAGATAATATTCCTTACTATCTTTTAATATTAATGGAATATTGTAGCAATGTCCATTCTTTCATTTCTAATATTAATAATTTGTATTTCTGTGTTTTCATAGTCTGACTAGAAGCATCAATTTTACTAATTTTTTCAATGAAATAATTTCTGTTTCACTGATTTTTCACTCTTGATTTCTTCTTTTTACAATTTTTCTGCCTTCTGCGGTGATTTTTGCCTCAGTATTTAATTTGAATTTAATTTGCCCTTTTTCTGCTAGCTTAAGGTAGGAGTTTATTATTCTGTATCTTATTTTCTGAGATATGCTTCAATGCTGTAAATTTCCCTCTACACATTGCTTTTTCTGCATCCCACAAATTTTGAGAAATTGTATTTTCTTTTTACTTATTTCAAAATATTTGTAAAATTTCTCTTGAAATTTCTTTCTTGGGTGTGTGTGTGTGTGTGTGTGTGTGTGTGAGAGAGAGAGAGAGAGTTTAGAAAGTGTGTTGTGTCACTTCCAACTATTTTAAGCTTTTCCAGGTATCTTCCTGTTATTTATGTCTAATTTAGTTACACCGGGGTCCAAAAAGAGGTCAGTGGGATTTCTGCTTTTACACACATGTTGTGTGTGCCGTCCGTGTGGCTGTCAGTCGCAGCGTGCGTTCTCTGTGAGCTGGAAGGGAGCGTGTGTTCTCCTGTTGCTGGGCAGAGTGGTCCGTGGATGTCATTACGCCCCGGACAAGGCTGGTACTGTTCAGTCCCACTGAGTCCTTGTGGGTTTTCTGCTCATGCCTCTGCCCATGTCTGAGTCCAGCTGTCGGAGGCCAGCTATAATAGTGGATTCATCTTGCATCTTCTCACAATACTGCCCATTTTTGCCTCACGCATTTCGATGGTCTCTTACTAGGCACACACACATTAAGTATTGCTACATTTTCTTAGAAAACTGCACTGCTTTATCATTGCATAGTGCTGCCCTCTGTGTCTGATAATTTTTTTCCTTCTGAAGTCCACTCTGTCTGAAACTGATGTAGTTATTCCTGCTTTCTTTTGATTAGTTTTGGCATGATGTATCATTCTCCACCCCTCTGCTTTTAATCTGTGCAGCTGTCTAGAGTAGGTTTCTCATAAGCAGCATTTGCTTGGGTCTTGGCAGCATCCATTCTGACAACGTTGGTCCTTTAATCGTTGTATTTAGACCGCTGACATTGAAGGCAGTAATGGATAAGCAGCCGTGCACCGTGTGGCAACTCGGGACATCCTGAGAACTGTCACTAGGTAACATCGCAGCCGTGTGGACATCACAGGGTGTCATTACGGGGATCTGTACGGTGTCTGCCTGCCGCACACCTGGGGAACACGGTGACACCCCCTTCCGGCAGCCGTAACACTGCGGTGTGTGCATGGATCACACCTCAGGCCAGGAAAGGAGCAGTGCAGGCGCCCAGGAAAGCGGACAGCGGTGCGCCGCCCAAGGCTCTCACGGTGCAATCTGTAATTCATTTTTATAAACTTGCACGTTTGTAACTTTTTGACGCTTTAATAACAGCTTAAAACGCAAGATACATCGTACAGCTGTACAAAAATATGTTCTTTATATCCATATTTTATAAGCTTTCTTCTATTTTGAAAATTTCATTTTTTAATTTTATTTTACTTTTAAAACATTCCTTGTTGAAACAGACGCACACATTGGCCTGGCGTTCGTGGGGCCCGCGTCATCGTACGACAGTCTCCTCCCACAGCCACATCCAGCCCCGCGACAGGGAGCCCGGGACAGTGACACACGCAGCCAGAGGCCCTGCCGGAGGCCGTGTGACACATACACACACACACCTCCAAACAGGAGTGTGTTCTGAAATAACAGCAGACGTACAGCGTAGTGAGTGCACAGCAACACAGCCACGCAGCGTTCCCGAGCTGACGTCACCGTCTGTCTGCACTTTACGTGATTGGCAGCGTGGCGGGTCTGTTTACACCAGCGTCGCCCCGTGCAGGGGACGGCGTGTCGTCTGTGACCTGTCGGCGCCGTCGTCTCTGAGGACCGCAGGAGCGCGCAGACCCTCGTGTGGCCGCGAAGGTGGTTGGGTTGTCTCTCGCACGTCTTGCTGTTTTTTGTTTGTTGACCTTGCTCTTTATTCCTGTTCTTTTCATACATTCTCTTCATTTTGTGGTTGGATATTAGGATTTTATATAATTCCATTTTCTCTGCTTTCTTCACATATTGATTATACTTTTCGAAACTTTCAAGAAGTGGCTCCCGTGGAGCTTGTGATATGTACTTAGTATCAGATCCAAATCACTTTCATATAACTCTGTATCTCTTCACAAGTATCAGAAAGCCTCCTAGTCACAAGATAACCCTAATCCCTCCCTGCAGTTCGTGTGGTGTCTCAGTCGTGCCACTTACACGTGCAGGTGTGTGTCTGTATACGTGTACACACATAGAAACACAAACGGACATAACTGAAAACTGTTATTTTGAACAAATTGTCGTCTGTGTATCAATTAAGAATAAGAAAAATGAAAGTTTACATTTCACCTTCACTTACTCGTTTTCTGATGCTGTTCTGGTACATAGATCTGAGTTTCTGACCTTTATGATTTTCATTCTCTCTGAAGAATTTCACAGACTACCTTGATTGTTCCTTATCTGAGAATCTTTATTTTTCTTCCACTTCGGAGGCATAAGTTTTACACACTTGTAGCTTGGTGGGTTCCGTCCCTACACTTTCTCTCACTTGCACACTCTGTCGCTTACATGGACTCTGAGATATCAGGGTGATTTTATCTTTGGCCCTTTATACATCAGGGCTTTTTATTGTTTTTTCTTTGGGAGGTTGTTTTCTGCTTCTGCCTTTCAAGATTATTTTCTTTGACTTTCTGAAGTCTAAAAACTAGGTGTAGTTTTTTGTTGTTGCTGGTGTTGAGCACTGTGCTGCTGTGTTTGCTGGACCTCCTGACCCTGGCCGGGGTCCGACGTCACCTGGGGGACTCTGTCCTGGCCCTAGAGGGTGCTTCCGTCCCTTTCCGTTCCCTCACACCTTTTGTAGTTGTCACCTGGTTCTTGGATGGTCCCTTCTGTCCGTCTCCTAGTCCTTTTTCTCTGTTTTTCAGACTTGGAAGTCTCTGTGATTCCTCAAGTTCAGTGATTCCTTCTTCATTTGTGTGCAGCCCCAGAAGGGCATTTCTCGTTTCTTTGTTTACATTCTTTTTCAGAGTTTTCGTATCTCTGCTTTACTACCCATGCGTTCTAGTATGTTGTCCCCTTTGTCCATCAAAACCCTTAGCATGTTAACTCAGGTTTTTAAAACTCGTGGCCCAACGACTCCAGCGTTCCTGCTGGTTCTGGCGCTTGTGTGGTCTCCTGACACTGTACTTCGTCTTTCCGCACACCGTGTAATTTCTGTGGCCGGCAGACATGACGCACAGGTGAAGTGCTCGCGGTAAACAGACCTTGCCCCGGAATGCAGTGGCGAGGCGGGAGGGCGCTGTCCCCAGCCCTGCGCTTAGTGATTAGTGATGAGTGCTCGACGTTGCTGTGGACTGTGCCCCGTGGACCGTGAACTTCGTAAGTGCTTCTTGGCGTTTTCTCTCTCTTAGGTGGGTCAGGGCGGTGAGAGGCTGAAACTGGCCGCTTCCTTTCCGCAGACGCGGTAAGCTTTGGTAACCCCCCGGCCTGCGCGGTCCCCCGAGGCAGGCTCTGTGCGGAGCAGAAGGCTGGGAGCGTGAAGGCCCTTCCCTCCCATAGTCACAGTGAGGACCTGGCGGAAGAACCCAAGACACGTGGGTCCCCTTCAACCCTCGGACTCGCGCACCCCGAGCTCCAGCACCGGGCGATCCTCGTGTCTGCTTGGTCCTTCTCTTCCCCCTACCCGGCTGTCCGCCTCTGGCCAGGGGGCCGCAGTTTGCCCTGTGGCCTCTGTGAGGCCCAGAGCGCCATGGGCTCTTCGGTTTGCTCCTCTTTACATTGTTAGGACGGGTGGCGTCCAGCCTGAGTGTGCTCCATGCCGCCCTGTCTGGGTGCGATTCTGTCCCCGGTGCCCCCACAGCAGGGACACTGCAGGCACACAGGGCGTCTGCTGGGCACAGGGACCGTGGGGCTCGCGTTTGATGGAGACAGCGGGCGTAGCATTGCTTTCACCGCTGGCCCTGCCTCCTGGACCCTGCGCCCTGCCCGGCCACCTGGGCTCCCTCCCATCGCCTGCTCACAAGCTTTGCTTCTCTGCCATCTCCTTCCACTGACTCAGTGCCTGGCAGAAAGCTGTCTCCTCCGCCTGTAGATGCGCCCAGGTTTGTGCCTCCGTGTGGCTGCCATCGCGATGCCCAGCCGCGTGCCAGGCTCAGTGCGTTGCTGCAGACCAGGGCACCCCACGCGGGGAGCAGGCCACCACGCGGTGGTGCGGGGACAGGAAAGGCCATGCGCCCGCCCTGCGTCCTCCCTTCTCACATCCTCTCCTGAAGACCAGCACTTCTCAGCCTTCTTTCTTATCACCATGTAGGGAGAGAAGTCAAAACAGATTCCAGTGAACCAACACACACTTCTCTCCCTAATGAGATGAAGTAATATCACAGAATAACTTCTTTTCTTTTTTCGGTTTTTTGAGACAAGGTCCCACTATGTAGTTCAGGTGGCCTTGAACTCACAGTGTAGCCCAGGTGGGCCTTGAACTCGTGGCGATCCTCCTGCCTCAGCCTCCCAAGTGCTGGATGACAGACATGCGCACCACGCCCAGCTGGGAATCAGGTTTTGGTGAGTAGGGTTGAGTTTGGAGGGCCACCAACTGTGGTAAAATCTAGCAATTTTCAGTCCCCTAAAGTGAATTCCAGGGCTAGCCGGGTGTGCCACCCTCCCCTCGAGGGTGCACACTGCAGGTTGTCACCCTGTACCCTCCCGTCCCGGTGCGCCCGCCTTGGCTTGCTGTCTCTCTGGGGCTGCCGCCCTGTCTGTGCCCTGGTCCAGGCCACGCCCAGGGACTGACGCCCGCTGTGTACAGAGTCCAGGGGACAGTCGAGTCCAGGAAAGACAGGGCAGCTTCCGCATTAGGAGGCAGGCGAGCTCAGGCGGAAGGGGCCAAGTGCAGAGCAAGTTGGAGGCCCACGTAGGCGCCGCCTGGACTGGGGACAAGGCAGCAGGAGCCGCTGGGCACAATCGTCTGGGACTTTGGCACTGTGAGGGCCTCTCCTACGAGCCACGGGCTTGGAGCTGCGTCCTGCAGGTTTCAGGTATGGGGGGGAGTTTCATGTTTGTGCCTGTCGTACTCCATGTTTTGTGCGTCGATTTAGTTTATGGTTTGTAGCTGCTCACTTAACTCAGGAGTCTCCGCGCCCAACCAGTGCCAGGGCTGCCATCCTGCGAGGTCTTGTGAGGTACCCGAGGCCACCTGGTAGGACAGTGCCACCTCCCCGTGGCATGGACGGAGCGGGCTCGGGGACCCCTCGTGCCAGGGCAAGGGAGGCACAAGCAGAATAATTTCAGCACTTAACTCGTGAATGTGGGAACACTTTGTGTGTTTTGTGTGTTAATTTTTAACTCACACACGTGTGATTTTCCAAGTGATGGTCAGCCAGGGATTGGATCGCAGTGAGCTGAAAAAGGAAGCCGTTTCTCTTGACCTCAGCAAAATGTTCAGTTAAGGCAATTGTCTGCATCTCTCCACACCTGTCTATAAAATGTTGAAAATTATTCTATCTCCTCTCTAGTGTGGACACAAAAGCTGTGTGGACAAACATAACCGGCAAATGTGTTTATCAAGTGCCTCCTGTGTGTCACAGCCTCTGGGCTTGGGGTGATTCTGCCAGACAGGATGCAGATGGGGCGCCTAGGAAAGTGCTTACCAAGGAGCCTGCCATGGGGGCAAATTCCAGCAGTGGCACCCGGTTGTTGTCATTTGAGAGTGGTACACCCGAGTTCAGAAATTCTTTTGTTTTGTTTTGTCGTTTTAAGACACAGCCTCACTTTCTAGCTCAGGCTGGCCTTGAACTCACTGTGTATCCCAGGCTGGCCTGAGACACGCAGTGGTCTTCCTGTCTCCGCCTCCAGAGTGCTAGGATTGCAGTTGTGCGCCACCACGCCTGATGCCAAGTTCAGAATTCCTGACCAAGCTAGAGGTAGCCAAGGGAAAGATGCGGACGCTCAAGCCCTGGAGAGTGGGCACCCGAGGTGCAGATCTCAGCAGGGAACGGGGGTCTCCACAGAGTGGCGGCCAGGTCATGGCCTGGGCTTCTGTGCACACGGCGTCACACCCGTGATGTCCAGACGCGGAGAACGATGTGAATGCTGAGCCCACAGATAAGTGGTATCATTTTCATCACGGGTGCGAAGAAGGTGTTTCTCAGAGCAGGTCATGTGGCAAATCGTGAGCCTGAGTTGTGTTAGGAATTTGCAGCGTTGATAACACAAGGCTTGTGGAGATGAAGAGGAGAAAGAAAAGCCAGATGTCAATTGGCTTAGTAAGTTCTGCCTGTTACTGTACGCAGAAGTGTTCTCAGGAGTGCAGACTCCCTGCCCCACTATCGCGTGTGCGTATTCTTGTGTGTTGGCTTTGGAGCCTCATTCTCCCTGCTGGCCTGTCTGTGTCCAGTCTTGGTCCCTATCACCCTTTTCCGGTGGCCTGGCACTCCACGTCCTTGTCGGAATAACAATCAAATGCGCCCTTGCACTGATAAGTGGCCACTGGCTCAACTTGTCCCCCAGGCAGCAGGACATTGGGGTGTCCTGGGGTTTCTCGGCTAGGGACACATCCGCGGTGCACAGCGCACCCGGAGAACTTTGCCAGCAGTCACTAAACGCACTGGATGGGCTCTCAGCCGGAGCCCCAGGAGAAACAGCCACTCACTACACACTTCCGGGCAGCGCCCTGGCCTTCGGCGTCAGTGGAGATGCGTGGGGTGGTGCCGTCCTCCGGGGCTCGCCAGGCCTGGTGAGCAGGCTCCACGCAGCAGCCTGCACGTGCCAGGTGGCGCTGTGGCCACCCACATGTCTCGATGGCCCTGCCGCCCTGTGGGAACAGGAGGATGGTCACACTTCCGGAGGACAGCCGGCCTCTGTCCTGGACACAGACGCCCAGCAATGGCGCAGCGTTGTGGCTGACTGGGCGGCAGGGTCCGGGATGCCCAGGATGTCGCGTAGCGAAAGGCAGCACCCTTGCTATTTCTAAATTAGGCGAAGGACACGACGGCTGATGTTTGAAGCCACGTGGCACTACGAAGCATGCAGCCCACACCTGGCCCGGGTTTGAACCCCGACGCTGCCATGTGTAGACTTCTAGTCGGGGAGGAAGACGCGCTGAGGCCCGACCGCGCCTGGGGGTGCTCGTCTTGTGGCAGACACGGTGTCTCCCGCGCTTCGGCTCCCTAATGTCACCAGCGTGTGGCGCAGGGTCCGGACGTGGGGCTGTGCGGTTGGTGGCGGCGGCAGATGACTGGTCACACGCGCCAAGTCTCAGAGATTCCGGAGCAGGCAGCCGCTTCCGTCCCGGCCGCTAAAGCCCGCTGTCCCTTCCCTCCCCCCGCTGTGCCGAGTGTCTGAATTCCTGCCTTGTTCTCCCGTGATGGCCACGCGGCTCTCACCCTCCATGCCCCGTGGCCACCCTCAGAGCTGGGAACCGAGGAGGCCTCCGCCCCGGCGTCAGGAGGGCTCCAAGTCCTGACCCAGCGTCCTCTGCACGGGCCCGGCCCTGTGACAAGGACATGTCCAGCACAGTCTGCAGGTGGCCGGCCATCACGGCCACACAGTGGCGCAGGTCAGCAGGGGAGAGAGGAAAGTTAGAGTTTAGCAAACGTGGCTTTCTGGTGAAGTTTTGATGTCTGTGTTAAGATTTTCAGGGTTTGCGGGTGCTCATTTGGGGTTTCTTGATTCCGTTAGTTTTAAGCTGAACAGAAATGTTTTTGTGACTTTGTTGTACAGATGAGCCCCCCACTTTTTTGTGGGGGCAGGCTGGCCCAGAACTGTCGGTGATCCTCTTGCCTCAGCCTCCCGATTACAGGCGTGCTGCCACCCCCAGCCCCCTCTTCCTTTCGGGCTGGCAGAAGAGGAAAGGCGTGAAATATTTAGGGGGTTAGTTCAAAGCCTGACTAAAGCCAGGAGCTCTGTGCTGAACCCGGCCAGGGGACTGTTAACAACCAGCCGGCGAAGCGAGAGAGCAAAGAAATGGGAAGTGGCGTTCGGGGCCCGAGTCGGGGGAGGACCGTGCAGCCCACGGGCATCCGGGTCACTCGGGCTGTCGCCCCTGCGCGGGGTTCACGTCCCTGCTCAGTGTGCAGCAGGCCAGGAAGACGGGAAGCGCCCGCCGGGGCCGAGCAGGGTCAAGGGCACCACACGAGTTCCAGGATCCAGATTCAGGGTTCAGAAGAAGAAACCAAAGTATATGCGGGAGTTTTTGACTTGGGTGACAAAGTGCTTCCTTCTCAATCCGTATCTCCCCGCTTCCTCTTTTGGGCAAACCACCGCCGATCTCAATTCCTCAGTGATTCAACAGGATTCTGTGTCCCAAGCTTTGAAGAGACACGTGGCCGTCAGAGGCCCGGGACCTGCTCACCCAGGATGTGTTCTGCATTTACGATTTGAGGCACTCAGGGCCGCACGATGCCCAAGGCTGCTATTTCTGTTGTCTCTGATGACAGGATTTGCCCAGATCCTTGAACGGGCCTCTGTCTGAATTACTTCTCAGTGACTCACGATTTAAGAGTATCTCGTTTTGGGGCAAGAATTCCAAAGTCTCCTTTATAGGATCTTCACAAAGGAAAGGGGGGATGGCGCGGGAGCCCAGAGCAGGGGTCCCACTCCTTTCCTGGGTCTCCTATTTGCAGGTTCTTCAACATTCCAGAGTCAAGCGTGGTGGCACACGCCTATAGTCCCGGCACTCTGGAGGCTGAGGCAGGAGGATCGCTGAGTTTGCAGCCAGCCTGGATTACAAAGGCCCTGTCTCAAAAAACAAAAAAACAAATCACCAAAAGAAACTCTGAAAAAAAGAAACTCTGTCACTACCCTAGATAAGGCAGACTGGCTCTTTCTAGGTTTAATTTTGGAAGTGTTTCTTTGGAATGAAAATAAAGATTTAAAGCTTTACTACAAAGGCGAATACAGCACAATGTGCTAGAAGCTTAGCAGAACTTCAGGGCAGGGTCATGGGGGTTTAGACGTTGGACTTGGCCATCTCTGCTGATTTTCAAGGTGGGTGGGATCCAAGCCCTCCCACCCCTCAGTGGTCGGAGAGGACAAAGAGGCAGATCAGAAAGGGGGATCTGGCGTTGTTCAAAAAACCATGCATTGTTTCATGGTTCTTGAGGGGAGAGGAAAGGATTTATTTTCATAATTCAAACAGCAGAAAATCAAGTTCAACAAAATATTTCTGGCCAGTTAAGACTATGCATTCATTGAGTAACAAAGAAGCTTTTTTTTTTTTTTTACCGAATGCCTGGTCTGTGTCAGCTTTGCTTGGGGACTGGAGGTCCCTCGGGGCACACAAGGCCCTTGCCTTATGGGGTTTCCAGGGACAGAGAGGGCTTGTAACTCAGCAGGTAGGAGAGGGTGTCAGGAAGGGCTGAGTGTGGTTCAGAAAAGCATGCTGGTGGCCTCGCCTGTAATCCCTGCATTCTGCTGCGGAGGCTGAGGCAGGAAGATCGCTGTGAGTTCAAGGCCAGGCTGGGTTGCATAAAACAACAACAAAAACCTAGTTAACAGAGATGTACAAATAGACTAATTATTTTAGGAAGATTTTCAACATCAAAAGCTAAAATGCCTGTGATCCCAGCACTCAGGAGGCTGAGACAGGAGGATCACCGGCAGACTGTCAGTGACAACGATGACAAGACTGACCTCAGAATGCTCTTTCCTGAAGGTCACAGCATGTCATTCTTCCACTTCAGCGTGGCAGGAAGTGACAGGGCCCTCGGCCAGTGTCATGCTCTGCACACATTGGAGTCCCAGAGCCTCGGGGTCCGGGGAGCCCGGGGCACAGGCTGTGAACCACGTGGAACTTCCAGTCCGTTCTCGCACACACCTGTGTCACACGTCCTTTGTCTGCTTCGCACACTTGGCAAACTCCGAGCTCAGCGCGCAGACGTCTTGGCTGGCAGGGGACGGCTCAGGCCTCCTGCCAAGACGGGAAGACCGTCTCCCAGTCATACGCAGGGTCCTTTAGCAGAGTGGAATGGGTTGTTGCCCACTCCTGCCTCCTGAGACCGGGAGCTCATCCCCCCGCACCCTGAGCTCTCTGCAGCCCCCAGGAGCGGGGGACTGCCCTGTCTTCAGCCCGAGCCTGGTCCTCCTTCACACAGTTGGAGTTTGCAGGCCGCTTCCTCCCAGAAGCCCTCCCCGATTACCCCAGACTGGTCCAGGGCCTCCTCTGGGCCCCAGAACGCCTCGCGCTGACTCCAGGGAGGTTCCGTGTGGCCGGCATCATAGCGGCTCCCTGTGGGCTCCTGCAGGAAGCGGCCAGCCCTCTTGCGTGGGGTACAGATGGCTCAGTAGGGGAGGCCCGGGGCCTGGAAAATGCGTGCCAGGCGCTGGCGTCATGTTTACTTGCAGATACACGAAATAGAACTATTTTTACTTTCAGCAAGGACTTAACGAGACATGAGGGCCGGTCTGAAGCACGGTGACTCTAGCTCTGCCGTGGGTGGTGAATCTCAAATGCATTTGTTTCATAATTCGATCTAGATTATTTTTCTTTCCCCTCATTAGCCTTCATTGCTTCCTGCGAGTTTCCTGATGTGAGGAAACAGATGTCTGGTGCCGGCTGAGGCTTCGGTGATCGTAGGATGTGTGTACGTGCTGAATTGCTGAGGAAGGGGACAGACCAGAATTTGCCAGTAAAGGCAAACAGCGAGCTGCCCACGCGCACGCGTTCATCGGTTGGGGAGGTTTTGGGGCGATCCGCGTGGTGCAGGCCGGCCGCGTGCGGCTGATGCGGACTGCCGGCGTCTGGTAACGTCCCACCGCTTGCCAGGCGCAGCGATGCACATAGAGCCCCTGTCCAGCCCGGCCACTGTGAGGACGCTCAGGTGGCCGAACTGCGCTTCCTTCCCCCACTGTGTCACTTTCTTCCCTCTCTGGGAAGCTTCGCGTTCTTGCCCTCCCTGCAGACGATTCGGTGAGAGCAGACTTGGGGGTCCTCACCTCCCAGTGTAGGAAATGCAGCAGATTCTGAGGCGTGCAGGATAAAAGCAGGAAGAGGGATCAGTGCAGAAATTCAGGGAGAGGTTGGTTTCGCTGAGCCACAGAATGAGGGGACCCTGGGTAGAAGACATGGTCTTTGTGCCAAGTAAAAAAAATAATAACAGCCAGGCATGGTGGTGCATGCACTCAGGAGGCTGAGGCAGGACGATCACCGTGAGTTCGAGGCCAGCCTGAACTACAGAGCAAAACCCTGTCTCAGAAAACAAAAACCAAAAATAATAGTAGCATAAAATTTAAGTCCAAGGTATTTAACTTACTGTTCCCTCAGGCTGTTATAATCCATGGTTTCAGTGGGTTCGTGAAACTGGGACATAGCTTGAGCCCATCCTGCGCGGCACACACCGTGGCTCTCTGCAGCTCTGTGAAAAGGCTTTGAGCTGGAAGTGCTGCAGATTTGGTGCCTTGAGAGTAACCCGTCTTGCACAGAAATTCATCTCTTCTTTGTATGGCCCAAGCTTCTTCTCAAAGGGATCCTGCCTTTCAGAGAAAGGGACGCACAGCCTGGTGTTAGCCGACTCCAAGACATGGGGACCCTGGCACAGTCACCCGGCCGTGGGTGTCCGGCACCCTTGCTGCCCAGGAGGGGCGTCGCCTCCCCACTTCCACACAGCTTTGCTGTGAAGGTCACGTGGATCCAGTCCACGTCAAAAAACCATCAAAGCCGAACAGTTTGCCAACAAGCAATGTCACTGCTCACGAGGCTTACATAAAACATAGCGATGGCGTGTTATTCACCAAATGCCGTGTAAGAGGTGGTTCCCTAAGAATTGCAAAGGATTGGGAACATATTTGTAGCAAATACGGGCTAACTGTTGATGGTCATGGACCGTAGAGTCATTCAGATCCATAAGGAAAACACTAAGATCTAGTATGAGAAGAAGCATTATTTTAAGGCGACAAACGATTGATAAATAAACATGAAAATCATTCATTCTCACAATCATCTTAGAAATGTAAAATTAAACAGCATTCACAATGCCATTTTATGTATAAAATACCAAGATCCTGTGAACTAGATAATATTTTGTTGATGTTATTATTATGTTTTAGTAAAAACCCCTTTAAGGAAAGGAAAAAAACTAGTAATTCTACTATTAGAATTCAAGAAAGCTAGAGGAATAAGGTAAAGAAATGAAAAAGGTGAAAACATAAAGATGGCCAATGTTATTGTGTTTATAATAATAAAAACTGCCAGGAGATTAAGTGCCCCACATCAAGGGAGTGACTTAATAAATCTTGCCTTTCAGCATAAAGGGCTTTGAATGTATAGAAATAGGCATACAAATATTTAGAATTGCAAGTGAAAGCAAAGAAGAAATACAGCAGTAGCCACCGTTGAGGGCGTTTTCTCTAACATTTCTCTGATGTTTTCACATAGACGCGTCTGTCTATCCAAAGTAATGGGCAGAAATAGCACCCGATGGGTGGGAATGTGAGGAAATTCCAGAGAAGCTTGTTTTTTAAAACTGCTTCTGCCCTTCCAGTAGAAAAACAGGAAAACGAATGTTGTGTGTGATATTTCCACCTGTTGTTCACGCTGTCTTTTCACTGTGTGCTCCTAACGTGTGATAGAAACGGGCAGCCACGTGCATTTCTTTGCTCTCTTGGCATTAGCTGAGTTCTTTACCCCACAGCTCTCCCTCCACACACAGCAGTCGGGAGACTGTCGCAGCGGCTCCACCAGGGGAAGCAAAGCCGTGTTGTGATGTGTGAGGCGGTGGCCTGGCCCAGCTCTGCCAGCCGGTGGCTTCAGGGAGGCAGGAGAAGGCAGCCAGGCCCACCCCGGTGCCACGCTGGGACGGGAACCCTGCAGGATGGCGCCCGCATCACGACTCACCTTCCTGTCTTGTGCTTTGGGGTTCAAGGCTGAATTCGTGACTTGCCACACACGGCGTTCTTGATAGACCTCCTACCTGACGGTTTCACTCACTGACTCGAAGCATCGGGTGTCGCTTCCGCAGCTCGGCCTCACCGTCCACTGCGGTGGGTCCTCTGTGTGCATCGAAACCCCTTGTCCCATCTTCTTCCATCCAAGGTGACATTAGATCAGAACTTGCAGGTGAAACAGACAGACCTGGCCAGAGAACAGAGGCGAAACCCCCAGCAGTCCTCAAAGACGGCCTCCAGGCCCACTCCCGAGTCTGCGGCTTCCTGACTCCCCAAGTGTGACTCGTTTGACTGGGAAGCAAGTGAGCTTTTCATTACGGTTCATTTAAATTGCAATAGCCACATTGCTGGTGGGTCCTGCATTGGACAGCATAGTTCTAGACTTCTCTTTTGGTTTTTCAGACAGGGTCTCACAGTGTGGCCCACAGTGGCCTTGAACTCGCGACGATACTCCTGCCTCAGCCTCCCGAGTGCTAGGATGACAGGCCTGCACACCACGCCTGGCAGTTCCAGATTTCTTAGTGCTGTTGTGACATGTCCCCTGGGGTGTCTGGGAGCTGCCAGGTCAACTCGAAATTCTCGATCGTCTCCCCTGCTCCACCTGTCTCTCCGTGTGTTAATGAAGTCATTGCTGACCTACTTGCTGAGACAGAGACTGCATTTCCTACCCGCATCTGCCTCCTGTCTCGCCCCCGCCTCTCTCCGTCGCTCCCAGACTCCAGAGCCCCCAGAGGGCGCACCAGCCCTGCGTGCGTCACGGCCCCACTGAGCTCAGGGTCGAGCCGCTTGTCCTGCGTGGTGGGAGTGGCTTCTGCGTGCGCGTGTTTATTTCCTCTGCCCGTCTGCGGCTGTGTTCCCCTGCGCGGCACCCTCCCAGCAGGAGCTCACTAGGAGCCTTCCTCACTTTGGTTGTGGAAGGAGATGAAGCAGCAGGAGTTCGACGTGGTTGTTCCTGACAGACGCTGCAAGGTCACCACGGGGTGTCCCTGCACCTGGATGCGCCGGGGGGACCGTGGCTGGTGGCGACTGTCTGTGAGTGACACCCAGACACAGGCGTGGCGCAGCCTCTGCGTGGGCAGGATGGAGCTCTTTCTGTCCC
Organism: Hystrix cristata; assembly: GCA_004026905.1. Classification (NCBI taxonomy): domain Eukaryota; kingdom Metazoa; phylum Chordata; class Mammalia; order Rodentia; family Hystricidae; genus Hystrix; species Hystrix cristata. The sequence continues at coordinate 4,793 of PVJO010025237.1, read as the reverse complement.
CCGAGGTTTGCGTGTGGCCCCAACCGTGAAACCTTGGTCCTTTCCGCCGCTAGAGGAGGAGGAGAGCGTCCCCCGAGAGGTCACCGTTTGTAGGCGTCCAGGAGGACCCAGGTGGGAGCCACATGACGCTGTGGGACTCGGGTAGGTGGTCTGGCCTGAGGCCCGCGTGCAGACAGAACCAGCTGCAGCCGACAGCTCCTTGGAGACAGTGGCAGGTCTGCTGGGTCTGCAGCTGCCTCACTTGCCCCGGGACCGCGAAGGCCTGGGAGGTGGTCGTCTTGGTACAGCCTGGATTCGGGAGATGAGGTTAGACTCTGCTTGTTAATGTGCTCTTTGGGCGATCTTTCCCCTGGTGCTTTTAATTTCTTTTTTTTGGTTCTGGGGATCAAACTCGGGGCCTTGTGCTTGCTAGGCAAGCACTCTAACCACTGAGCTAAATCCCCCAGCCCCCACGGTGCTTTTAAAATTATTTAATCAGTACACATTTGCAGCACTTAATGTCCAAACTCATCTTAGGGCATCAGTACTTGTACTCAACACATCCTAATTCTTTTTATTCCACTCCCCTCCAACCCTGCCCCCATCTCTGGATCCTCTTCCCATTTGCAAAAGATCCATCTACCTATTTCCTGTCACCTATTTTTTTATTTTGCTCTTTATTTATATCTTGGGTTTCTTCTATAAGTGAAATCACAAAATATTTAAGCTTGTGTGTCTGATTTGTTTCACTTAACATGATTATCTCAAGGTGCACCCGTTATCCTTCTTCATGGCAGAGTAGTACTCCATTGTGTATAAACACACCTTCTTTATCCATCCCTCTGTGATGGTCATATAGTTTACTTCCAAGATTCAGCTACTATGGGTTGTGCTGCTATGAATGTGGGTGTGTGTGGATCACTGTAGTATGATGTCTTCCGTTCTTTGGGGAAAATACCCAGAAGGAAAACAGCTGGATCAAATGGAATCTCTAGGTTCAGTTGTTTTTGTTTTTTAAAGCCTGAATTTTTAGCCCTGTTTCCTGTTCATCCAGTGTATCCCAGCGTCTTCCTGTGTGCGCCTTTGTTGAGCACCTGCTGTATACTGACCCCATGGTAGGTCCTGGAGAGAAAGACAAGTTGGAGGCTGGCTCTCACCCTCAGAGACCCTGTGGGCAGTGAGCAGCGGGCAGCACGGGCGAAGCTGGAGCCTAAGTGCTGACACCGCAGCGCTGTTCCCAGGCCGCTGTAGGGCCGCTCGGGGCTCTGGGCTAAATAAAAGACAGGAGGCCGGGAGGGAGTCAGCGTGTGGCCACGGGGCTGCATGAGACCGGGCCAAGGAGCCGGGAGAGATCCGCACAGCGTGCCACTCACGGGGCTACCCCCAGCGCCCCGGCCACGGTGCTGAGCAGTGCCGCAGGCCACGGGCTCCATCGTGTGTGCCTCAGGCGGTGAGCACATGTGTGCGGGTCTGATTTCCTTGGAGTCTATGGATTAATAAAAAAGGATAGCTACTCGGGAGGCTGAGGCAGGAAAATCCTAAGTTTGAGGCCAGCCTGGGCTATGTAGCGAGACTCTATCTCGCATATAAAACGAAGGCTGGCACTGCAGCTGAGAGGTAGAGTGTTTGCCCGGCACCGGCCCAGTGCACTGTCAGGGGAAGAGGGGACAGGTGCAGGCTACCCGTGTAAGGCCCCTGGGGAGCCGCGGGTCGGGGGGGCTGTGCACGCAGCCTGTGCCGAGCACCTCCCCGGCATGCCAGCAACCCCCGCGTGTGCACCCGGCACCTGGCCGGGGGGCCTGACTCCACCCAACCCAGTTATCACACAGCCTCGCGCCGGGAGGGCTGCGGCCAGGACGGCGAAAGGGGCGACTGTGAGCCGTGCGGATTCAGTCGGAAGTCTGACGGTGTCCATCACCACCGTGACCTCGGGCACCCTGGGGACCCCTGTCTGTGCCTCAGGGTCCTCGAGTGATGGTCGGCTACCCGCAGAGTGATTGCAGGGTTCACCGAGGTCACGGGAGGGAGAATGACTCAGGACGTGGATGTGAATATTTGCAACTGCTCCCTGATGATCTCTGTTAAACGACATTGCGAGCACACGCCTGTCATGCGCCTGTCTTCCCAGCGTGCGAGAGGCTGAGGCAGGAGGGTGGCTTGAGGCCAGCCTGGACTGCATAGCGAGACCCTGTCTCAAAAAAATCAAAGAACAAAATGATACTCTGTGTGGGCTTCCGTTAAGTGAGTAGATTTTAACAGCTCTTGTGAGGACGAAAGCCACCTGAGGTGACAGATACATTAACCAGCTTCCCCACGGTAACTGTGATACTCTTTCTGTATATTTTATGGTACGTTGAGAACTTCAAATATCCACAATTTTTAGAAAAGAGAAAAAGATGTAAAATGTCTCGATAATTTTTATATTGATTGCACAGTGAACGGAAAATCCTCTGTGTAAGTGAGATTAAGGACAGTCTCCCACGTCTCATCAGTGCCGCCTGGTTCTGCAGGCGAATGGGTTTCGCCTGGCGCCTGGTGCCTGCGCACGGTCCGCTGTCAGCGGCCGCCGTCTCCCGTCCCGCGCTGCCCCGCCGTTTCGCGTGTCCGGGGTTCCGTGTGTCTGACGCATTCCGATCCTATTCGTGCCCCGATTCCTGCCCTCACACCCCTCCTGCTCCCCTCTTCCTCTCCTCCTCTTCTCTGTTAACAGTCTCCCTCCTCGCTCGGCATCCCTTTTAGGTTCCACCCATGTGGGAGAACATTTCTGAAATTCATTTCATCTGGGTTTTTTCTTAATGTGGCCACTGGACCACTTCATGACACCGGTGTGGCTTGCGTTGTATTTCTGTTCATCACAACCAAGGCCGACTGTGATGAATAAGCAAAACTCTGCAGTTCCTCGCGTGGCCGGGTGACCACAGCGCCCGACTCTGGTCCTCCAGGTCGGGACAGACTGTGGAGGGCCCAGTCCTGCTAGAATGGGGCTGCGGGGCCTGGACAAGGGCAGAAGGAGGAGGCTTCCGGGGACCCGGAGGGTTTGGAGGAAAACACTACCATTTATAGTTACCCTGGCTCGGCCTCCAGCCCTCCCTGGAGCCCATGAGAGAATGCTACTCAAGAAGTGGAAATACGTGGGTGAAAAAACACTCCCATTCCATCAGGAGCCAGAAAAAGCTTTGTTAATCTTTAACTGAGAGAATAAATGTTCAGCATTACAGCAATCACTTGGGTGGAAAGCTCACCGTTTCCAAATGTGATTTACTTATGAACGTTTGTTTAATTCTCTTTCAGATCCATTCTCCCACGTAAAACCCAGAAACTTGGACCACAGAAGGCTTACAAGTAAGTTCCTTTCGTTATTAAAGCAGTGTGAAGGTAGGATGTTACTGTTGAAACAATACTCACACTCCTGAGTTAGAAGCCTCCCTCCTGCTACTGTGATTCCCAGTCTATTTATTTGCACTTCTTTTGTCTCTGAAATGATTTACAATGTTTCCATGCCTTACAGAAACAGAGCGAGCTGTGTTCCTTTGCTAAGAACATGGGCAAAAAAGAGACCCAAGATTGCGTGCCAAATGCTATTAAAATACAAGCTTTTTTTGTAAAGAAACTATTTCCAGGCCGGTGTTGATGGTCTACTTGTCTCAAATAGTATCCAAAACAGCACCCTTTACTTTAGCCAAGGAATTCAGACAGCCCCTCACCTCCCTTATGAACCTCGGCTCCATGCTGCAGCGTGGTAGGCTTTCTTTTTTTCTGGTTTTTCTCTCATTTCACGCAAATGTGACTGTTGTGAGTTGATGGTTCCAGAGTAGAGAACTTCCTTTAGAGCTAGGAGTGTAAAGTTCTTTTTAAATCAAGTACTCTTGGGGTTTCAATGTGCCACAGCAGAAAGATCAAAGCTATCCTCCTATTTGTGATGTGTATCCGTCTCCTTTTGCTGTGTAACAACCATGCCGAAATGTACTCACTCGGAATGGCAGTCATTTGTTTCTCCCCCAAGCTCCTGGATTGGCGACTTGGGCCGGACTTGGTTGTGTGGTTCATGTGATGTCAGCTGGTGCTGTTCAGTCAGCAGGCCTGAGCTTGTGGGGCTTGGTTTCTGGGGGTCACCTGGCTGTCGACAGAAGTGATGATAATGACTACACTATGTACTTTGCTGTCCCTCGGTTGTCTCTTCGTCCATTCACAAGGCGCTGAGATGGTGGAGAGAGAGAGAGAGAGAGAGAGAGAGGGAGAGAGGGAGAGGGAGAGAGAGAGAGACACACAAGTGTTGAGGCCGAAGCTGGAAATGGCACAGCTTTCAGCATCAGACTAAAGCAGGCCTGTGGCTCGCCTGGGCTCAAAGGGTGTACATACAAGGCAAGCACTCTAATCACTGAGCTAAATCCCCAGCCCGAAGGGTGTACATACAGATTCTCTTCTTTATTTTTATTTCTATCTATCTATGATCCTGGGATTGAAACCCAAGGCCTTTGCACCGAGCTGCTTCCCCGGCCCTTTTTTAATTTTTAAAATTTTGAGGCACAGTCGTAACAGGTTGCTGGGTGTCCTGCCTCAGCCTCCCAGAGTACCACGGTTACAGGTGTGTGCCCCCTCGCCCGGCTCAGATTCTCCTCTTGGTGAGAGGGGCCGCAGGAGCGGGGCTGCTGGGGGCAGCCGTGTGTTGCGGAGGGGTGAGGAGGAGGATCCGGGCCGGCCCTCCTGGCCCCGTCTGCTGGCCGGCACCCCGGGCTCACTCTTGCTGCCCGGCGTCCCTCTCAGTTTGGCTGGTGCTGCTGTCCTCCTACCTCGGGGCCTCCCGCAGGCGGCCC
>PVJO010025236.1:0-23118 GCA_004026905.1 Hystrix cristata | reverse complement strand
CTCACCACTGCCCTCACCTACTCGGGGGAATCCTATTCCACTCTCAGAATCCGCTTGAGTTTCTGCTGTGGTTGGATGCAGCCCTTCTATGACTCAGGTGTTGCCAATGAGACAGAAGAAAGAGAGAGAGCCTTTTAGACGTGATTCGGTCTTGCGCACTTGTCCTTTGTGAATGAAGTTCAGTGCCGTGAGAGAGGAGCTTGACGGAAGGAGTTCACTGTCTCTTCTGCCTTCCATGGACTCAGGGCTCTTCCCTGCCAGAGGATATAGTCCTCGCTGATACTTAAAGCCAATGCCTTGATATTGGTTTTCTGATTTCTACTGTTTGTAATTTACCTGCTCCATACAGCATTAGGTTACGGCTGCAAAAATGAACTAAGACAGTGTCTTTGCCTTTGATGTGACTCCAGAAGGCTGACTTGGGCTCTTTCTCTGTGCGCATATAGACCCCTCAGAGTCATCAGCCTGAGCTCTTTCCTCACTGCTGTAGTCACGCGCTTGTCTCTCTGTGGCCTCAAGGACCTGGGCCAGGCAGGGCGGAGCAAGGCAGGGCGGGGCAAGGCAGGAAATCGGGCTTCAACTCCAACCTGTTGGAAATGAGTTCAGCCCCAGAAGTACATTAAAAGAAGAAGAAAACTATGGTCCAAAAAGTATTAAAGTTTTAATTTAATGAAAGAATACCACAAAGTTATTCATCGTGTGGACATGAGACCAAATATGGGCTCGAAGTCAAAAATATTTCAGTTGGACAGGAGGAAGGAGGGCTTAACTGCGAAGTAGGTAAAAGACAGAAATAGAAGAGCAAGAAACATTATGAAGGGAGGTTGGCTTCTAAATTATCTTTAAAATGAAAATAGGTAGATGTTTGTATCTTCATGAGCCTGGAAAGATGTTGCAATTTACATTCTCAGGCCTTTCCATGTATTTTAAACAGTGTTGAAGTTCATTGTAAAGTGTGTCTGCATTTCTGACCATTGCTTTAGGGTAATTTCCTATAAACATAATTAACCAAGTAAAAGATAGAATGAACAGTTTAGACATCTGTGATGTGTATTGCTGAACTGATTTGCAGAGAACTCGTGTCGATACAGCATTTCCTCTTCTGATAAGTAAAAAGGATAATAATCATCATTTTACTTTTCACTTCTTGATTTACCTGTAAAGTGTGTGGTTATTGGCCATTTGTATTTCTTAGTTTATAAAATGACAAGTTGTTTTGTTTTTGTTTTGCCCATTCTACTCCTGAGATCTCAGCACTCTTGTTTACTCAAGAGAGTTCTGTTTAAGTGAAAACTATTAACTGTTTCACCTTTAGCTTTTTCCCTTAATTATTATTTGATTTTTAACTTTGTTAGTGTATGTATATGTGTGTGTTGTACCACAGGTATAGATTCACTCAATACAATGTGTCAATGTGTGAGTATAATTTGGTGTGTTTATTTCACCTGTAACTTGGCTGATTTTTCTTATAAGCTCGTACCCACTGAATAGGAAGGTAGAAATGAACTGGTAAGCCTTTTTTGATGTTTAATGGAGTCCAAGCTGGTCAGTTAAGTAGTCCTTTTAAGTCATATTCTGTGAGTTTTCTTTTTTGGGTTTTGTTGTTGTTGTTGTTGTTGTTTTGTTTTGTTTTGTTTTGTTTTTGAGATGATATCTTAGTCCCTGCTTTTCCAACCCCCTTTCCTGGCTCCACTCCATTCCAGGATGGAGTTAAGTGTCCCGATGAGCTTTGGTGAACACTTGGTGGTGCAGCGAAGAGCAACATGGATCCATGAGATTAATGGAAGCGCTCACAGCCTCTCCATCTAGTCTGTCTCTCTCTCCCCAGCTCCTCCCGCTCCCAGCTGGACTCTGTTTGAACGGTTGCTATGATGTTCCCTGCCTGATTCCCCTGGGGAAGAAGCCTCCACCTCCAGCCCTGCCAAGAGCTTCCTTCATACTCACAATGGCTCTTAATTCTGTTCCAAAATCTTGAAAGGGAAACCAAAATGTGGAAACCAAAATATGTCCAGGAGAGCCAGCCTTCCAGTTCTCTCTGTGCCTGCCCAGCTCTACCACCAAATTTGCCTCGATGGGGCTGCACCCAGATGGCAAAAGAAACAGCCTGAGAGCTGTGTCTTTACACCTGAGCTGGAAATTCAAAGATTCATCCCTCCAAATCCCCCAATCTGTGGACAAGGTCAGGACATATACTTCAAGCCATTTCTTTTTCCCCTTTCTTCTTCCCTCTCCCTCACAAAAGCCCTCTGGGTTTTTATTTTTAACTTGCCCTGTATCAAATCACCTCCGTAGTATGGAGGAGCCAACCTCTTCAGCCTCCTGGCAGAAGTAGATCTTCTCCATGCTCTGGGAGCTGGAGGGTCTGAGGGGCTCTGCTCACTCCTTGCTGTGCTCAGCGGTGTACCAGCTTTTCCTGTGTCTGACACCAGCTGACCTTCAGAGGGATTTATACTTTAGCTTTCCCAGGCCTGAGCCCTACAGGCTCAGAGAGGAACTACTCTTAGAAGTCCTGGCTCACCTGCTTGCCAGCGTAGGGTGCAGATCTTGGGGACTGCAAGACTCCGCAGTCACACAAACCAATTCCTTATCACAATCATCTCATTCATTCATATATACACATGTACTGTCTCCTGTTGGTTTTATGTATGTTGTGTATTATTGTTTTAACTATCTCTTGGGATATATATTTTGGATATATTGATTGGATATATATATATATATATTGGATATATTGATTCTTTTTCTCTGGAGAATCTTAATACACATTAAGATTTTACTTTTGGAAAGTTCTTTCCTGTTCAGATATCAGGCGAATATTCATCTGTAGCTTCTTTTACTTTTTAAAGACTTTAAAGTCTTCAGTCCATTTTGGGATGTATTTGAGCAAATGCTGTGAATTAAAAGTTCAAGCTGTTTTATTTTTTAAACAAATAGTTGGTGTTCTCACAACCTTTAATACATGCTCTTCCTTGGCTTACACATGCTACGATTTTCTAGAGGTTTGTTTTTTCTTCTTCCTTTCTGCTTCTAAATGTGGACATCCAGTATTCCCCATAATTTTCCCTTTCTTCTCGATCCTCAATTATGGAATATTACACACACAAAAAAAAACCACACACACACTTTCTGTATCAGTTATCGCAATATGTCAGGACTAAAAATGTTCGAAAGGCTAGAAGCTCTGTTTTAATCTACACATTGGACTTTTCCACTGAGCTTTTGCCCTGGTTTTCTAATTTAACATGAATGAGCCAATAATTATTAAAATATACTACCCTTCTATTGCCATACCCGAACCTGCACCTGCCGGTCTTCTCCCACCCACCCTGCTGTGTCTGTGAGTGGTGCCTCCAACCCCTCCTCTCACTCTACACATCTCACCTCCCACCACCCTGGACTCCTCCTGCCACCTTCAGATCAGTTTCCAAATAGGTGAGATTCCCGTTTCTAAGATGGTTGAACTCCTGAGTTCTGTCCCTTGAAATCCTGCACAGTCTTTGCAGCCAATCTGAAAGACAGCTCCTTTATGAAAACTTCAGTTTTTGATCTTCTAAATCAAAGCAATATCTTATTCATGTAAATTCTCATAGTATTTTGTACTCTTCCAGTAGGATTTATTTCACTTGACCTTATATGATAGATATTTATATAAGAGATTTTTTTCATTTTTGCTTGCAATATTTTCATGCTACTCAGTAGTGATACAAAAAGGAGTAAAATGTCAATACTTAAACATATGTAGGACGTTGATTCAGTGATGATTGGGTGAATTGATCTTAAAAAATTAATAAAACTATAATCCAGGCAAAGTTCATGATCAACCTTTTCATGATGGCATCCTCTTCATTTTCCCTCTCTTCCCCGTCTCCTTTTTCCATACACAAATTGAGGGCTGAAGGCCAGAATCCACATCATACTTTTGTCTAATCTGTATCGCCACATACCTTAAAACATTAGAATGCACTAAAACCTATTTTTAGAAGAGTGGGTGGATGGACGAAAGCAATGATCGATCATCTACAAATAAGATACAACTTATTGGTACAGAACGGTAAAATACACATTTTTAAGTGTTCTCCGAACTCAGAAGATTCCTCTCTCCCAATTCAGAGAAATGGTATGCTTGCGTCTGCCCTGCCCTGTACCCAGCCAGTGTTACAGAAGAAACCCTGTCAGCTTTGGGCCTCTTCTTCCCAGGCCTAATCACATGGTGTGCTGCTTCTCCTGGTGTTGTGGCAACTTATTTGGCTTGGGAGCTGCTGAGGGGAATAAATGCACATTTCTGGCTGTGTCTAGGAGGGTCAGGAAGGCATGACCTTGAGTAATATATCTGGTCCTCACCCCTTCCTCTCTGGTACTGTTCCTTTCTTTGTTCTGCTTTCTAGTCACCTTGAACTAAACAGCTTTGCTCCACCACACCTTCCGACCATGGTGTTTTTGCTTTGGATCCAGCTAGCCATGGACTGAATGCCATGAAACCATGAGCAAAATTTAACCTCTCCTCCTTTAAATTGTGAGTGCCAGATATTGTGTCTCAGCTATGGGAAAACTGACTAAACCATCTGGGTTCCTAAATATTGCTTGTAAGAAATGATTATGTCCATAAACTATCAAGAAGTGCAGAAGTTCACTGGAAGTGTGAATAACAAAATACTAAAACACTTTCACATACAATAAATCAAATAATTCTATATAATCAAAATTACCTGTGAACCCAACCATCCCCCTGCATGTGCCAAAATAGAGAGTCATTCTGTCCAATCAGTCAGCCTTGCTTTGATGTGACCACAATGAACATTTGCATTTCTAAGCAGCCTCAGTATTATTTGTCACTCAGGTAGGCAGACGTGGTCTAGGGAATATTAATGTGCATACAAACACCTCCTCTTTGGTTAAGGGAGCCAGCCTCTGCCAAGTAATTGCTCCCATCTGTAGCTGGATATGGGTTGCTAATCAGAAAGGCCTCAGGATAAAGGTAAGTAGGATAAATTCCTATTTACTGAATTAATATTACTGGTTCCCCAAGTGCCCTTCTCCTTGGAAGCACTTCTAGCAGTCAGATTTGGGATTTTTATCTGGCACTGTTCTGGGCCTGGTGCTTTAGGGCCTATATTAATTTTAGATCCTATTCCTCAGAGATTAGTCAGTTCTATGAACCCTAATATAGTGGTTGAAACAGTTTTGAAGAGCCAAAGTGCTTGCTTATCTGATCCATACTCTTCGATATGAATTCCACCTTAACATTCTATGCTAAGGACGAGTATGATTAATTCATTACCCAAGATTACAGCAGTATGCTAAAAGCTACCTGGAGGCATTTCTTTTGGTGTGAGATATTAAAGATTCAACATTTATATCAGTGCACCTAATTCATATTCTGGAGCCTCTGGGCTGAGAAAGGAACTTGGAAATATTCAGTCTTTTTTTTTTTTTACCATTGGTTTCTTAAAATGTTTAAGAAGATTATTTTCTTTAACTGCTTCTTTGATAAGAAGAAGGAGGACTCCATTCAGGATGGCTCAAATACAAAACTAAAAGTTGTCATATCTTTTATTTCTTAAAAATGATGTAAATCAGGTTTTACCAATAACGTACGTTGGAGTAACAGGATAATAATACTAATAGTTTTTCCTGGCAAAATGTGGCTAGTGCTGTATGATCCCTAATAAATAAGAAGTAATATATAGACTCTCATAGAGAGTAAAATGAGAATACCTTGTCAGCCATTTGCAGAGCAGGATACAGAAATTTAGATAATGTAACTGAATTTCCAAATTCCTCTGACGTAGCTTTAGAAATACATTTTGATGCCTAGATCTAAGTCAGAACATAACCGAAATTTACCACCACTTCAAGTAAAATAACAATATCATAATATGAATAATTAACTTTAAAGCTGGGGGAAAAAACTCACAGCTTTGCAATTCTGCCCTTTATACACTAGCATCTGGTAGGCTAAGCTAGGATTGCTATGCTGACTCTGTGAGGGTCCAACATGGTCGATGGGCTCACTACCATCTTTTGGTGGGTGGGGAAGGTTATAATTAGGCAGATAGTTACGTGGACTTTCCTTTTCTTTAAAAAAAAAAACCATAAAAGATGCATAGAGAAGAACATATAAATTTGCCAAGTTTTAAGAATAGTTTTAACAAACTCCTGTGTTGTTGCCATCCGCTCAAAAATAGAACCATGCTGCTCTCACCTGTGCCTACCTTCTCGGTCACCCAAAGAGGTCTGCTGAGTGTGTCCCCCAAAGGTTCAGTACGACGAGCTTGGCCTCTGTGACCCTGCAGCCAGAATGTCAGAGCTTCAACTTTCTGGTGGGCAGAATAAAAGGTTCAGATGGGATTATCTTAAATTACCTAAACTAATGCCTTAATCTTTTTTTAAGAGAGTATCTCAGACAGCCTGATTTTGGTGTGAAAGTAAATGCTAAACTAAAACATATAACAGACCTAAGACATTTTAATGTTAGATTTTTATTGTTAATTTTTTGTCTTGCTAATTGCTTAATCAGATTTTAAGCACCTTTTCTAAACCTCACTTACGTCAAATCATGGTGGAATTTTTTGGTAAATCTCAGTTTAATTTTGCTGGTCATTCTTGGAAGGTGTGACATGAATTGGGATCAAATTTCAGCCTGGTTTAGCAAGCCTTGTTGTGCTTGTTTACCAGATTGTTCTTCGCTATACATAAATAATTAGTTAAGCCTTATCAGACCCTGAGGGTTATTTGTCAAAATAATGTGTTTTTCTACTTTAGTGTTAACTCCCATTACATATTATTAATAGATTACTAACTTAGTATAAACAGCTTAGGGAAAAACTACTCAGTTAGATTTGTTTGTTTTCTAACATTTTAATGGAGCAAGAAAAAGTGGTTTTAAAATACTGAGCAATTATCCGCAGAACACAAAATTTAGAGCCTAGAAATTTTTTAAATTTTTTCTCTTTCTTTCTTGGCCATGAGGTGAGCGATTCTGCTCCATGTCTTAGTTACTTTCTCGTTGCTGGGACAAAACACTTGACTCCCACAATTTAAAGAAGGAAAGTTTTATTGGGCTCACAGTTTGTTAGTCAGCTGACTCCAAGGCAGGTCAACATGGTAGAGGGGCATGGCAGGAAGGAAGCAGCAGCATGCGTTCAAGGTAGGAGGAAGCAGATACAGCTCCAGACCATGCCCACAGTGACCCACCTTTTCCCACCAAACTTTACCTCTCAACATTACACCCAGCTATAAACCCCGTGATCCAGTATCGCACACCCATGATCCAGTCACTCCGAAGAGTCCCACCTACGAAGGCATGAGGCTTTGGGGGACAGCCAGATACAAGCCATAATATTCCACCATGTGCTCCCACCACATTATATTGACTCACCATGGGTCCAAAGTAGTTGAGCCAATCATAGACTTCCACTTCTAAAACTGTCAGCCAAAATAAACTTTGTGTTTTTGTTAAAAACAAAAATCTAGCTCATCTCATAAACTGACTGGAGAAGGCATTATTTAATCTTACAAGTCATGAACTCTAAGAAAAGTGTTCTAAATCTAAGGCAGTAGTGGTATCTCGTGAAAATTCTGTGGAAAATATGAAAATGAAAGTGGAAAATATATATTTGAGTGTCTCCTTTAGTTAGAATAAAGAAAGTAAAAGTACCATGTTTACTATTAGAATAATGAATTTTAGATCTTCTGGCCTTTCAGAAATACTCATCCTGCCATCATTGGGAAAAGAGTCGAAAGTACAATTTTGCATTTTACTGAAATATTCAATGACTACTTTCTTTCTTGAGAACCGTGGCTGTGGCATCATGTGCTTTGGGGACAGGAAAATACCAGATCGATTAGTAATAAAGATCTGTTTTTATGCCAGAGTCGTGGCTTTGGGGAATAAGGCGGAGATCAAGATGCATTTTTACAGTTGAGCGCAGACAACCAAGACAGATTGCTTTGGAATGGTTGATAGCTCTGCAAACATGGATGTTTAAAAAAAAAAAAAGAGCAGTGATATTTCATGAGTGGATATTTACAAATGTAAATGCATTCAGCTCTGCTCATGAGCACAGAGCACCTGGCACTAATACTATTTACTTCTTTGGATAAAGATCACTAGAATATACTAATAAGAGGGAAATATTAGAGAAGTTACATACAGTTTGTGATTGGAAATAAATTAGGACAACGTGTTGTATTTACAGAGCTCTCAGCAAAAGACTTCAACAACAGGATTGTCGTTAGGCTGTAAAAGGAAAAGTGAGCACCAAGAGGTGAAATTCTTAGTCCAAGGAACATATAAACCAAAGAAAGTAGGTAATGGAATTTGGATTTTTCTAATTTGTTACAAATCTCCACTTCTGCAAGGACATAAACAAGAAATAGGTATTTTCAGTTCTAGATTTTAGTCACATATTTCCTGCCTACAGTTTTTCCTCAGGGAGAGAAATGTTGTCTGTTTCATGGATTGAAGTTCCATACCACACTGATCTATGAAGTTGCTCTGGGTCACGTTGGGACGGCTGCACAGGTGAGGTAGTAAGATGGGACTTGGCTGGAAGTGCATGACCATAGTAGTAAGCCACAACATTAACTACCTGTAGTTTTCTATTGTCTCACAGTGCAATAACACATAGCTACCTTTCGTTCGGCAGAGTAGGTTCTATGGTAAAAGTACAATACAGATGGTCAAGTACTAAATTTGAGATCTGTAGAAAAACATCTGTAATTTCTTGGAGGAAATTTAACTTTCTAGTAACTTTCTTTTGGTGGTGGGGAGTGCTGACTGCGTCATCTCTCTTCATCAACCACCCGATGACTTGACTAGGTCCAGAAATTAGTCCCGGGCTTGTATTTTAGGAGACACTTGTAGACATTTGTAATATATTAATTTTAAGTTCAATATTGACATAATTTCTAACATTGACTACAAAAGAAGAAACAGTCTCTCATTATCCAAGAACAGGTTTGCCTTCTTGTATCTATGACTGAGTAAAGATGGAAGAAAAATACTCTTTGAATTTTTTTCTGAGGTTGGTGAAAATTTGTTTGCCACTCTGCATTGGAAAGAAAACAACAGATAATCTTGAACAGAATGTGTGACTCACTTCAGAGAGTGAAAGTATTATATCCCCTTTGAAGATGAAGGAAAATTGTTATTAGAAGTTAATTTAAAACAGATTCCTTCTTTGTAATAAAACCCATTTGCTATAACTCAGAGTGAAGCAGACTTTATAGTATTCTCAATTATCTAGTAATCAACAGGACAGAGATTTCCTGGAAATTGGACCATAAATTATTTTAAAGTGTACATCTATCAGTCTCTTTTTTCTTTCCAATTTATCTTCATTAGAAAACTTGAAATGAGAAACTGAAGTTAAAAAAAATGGCTCCTTGATAACAAAATCACATTTTAGAATGAAGCTAGGCCATTAATAATGTATTAATTTAAACAATATAAGTTATACATCCACATTTAAGTTTTTCAAGAAGAGGAAAAACTACCTATAATTATGAGGTATAGTCAGAAACTGTAGTAATTGATTAAACTTTAAATTATTTATTATAGTAAAAGCCACATTGCCATGAATCCCCTCAAAATACTACCCCATGCTTGAAACGGACTTATCCCACTGTTCTTGCCACTTCCCTCCTCGCCCCCCGGAAGTGACTGGATTTTTTTTTTAACCAAGAACTTGTGTTGGTACATTGTCTACATAATGATCACATTCATCATGGTTATTTTGTACCTGTATGTGATGTATCTTGTTCCCCACGTCTCTCCCTTCTGCTCCCCCACCCTCCTGAAGCACTTCTGGAAGTCCTCTTTCATGAGCATCTTTAATTGCACTGTCATGGCTGCTTGGATTGATTCAAAATGTTTACCTTTCATGATCATTTTGACTTCAGTAAAGAGCCGGAAGTTGCGTGGTGCCAGACCCTGTGAATAAGGTGGATGAGGACACATGCTAATGTTTTATTTGACGGTAATTGCCGTACCAGAAGCAATGTGTGATACAGAGTATTGTTATGACAGAGAATAAAACTGCCCACTTCTCAAGTCTTTTCCTACACACATTTCATCACCACAGACCCAAGTTTCACCTCTTGTGATGACATTTCTTAAAAAGCTGAAATCCAAAGTGGCACCATCGCACAACACCAGTGAAATATGCAGTTGGTGATCCATGATTTACAACACACTTTAAACTCACCTTCTCCCAACCGTGGCTCATAACCAACTGACTGTACTAAGCAAGTTGAAACTTACAACACACAAACTACTACTGAGGTTCGACATGCCACTTCTCCTATTGAAGATCTCTGCCTTTCGCAGGATGGCACTTGGCAGCAATATTTCCTGTACTTTTTATCATGCGTAACATAATCACTATTCACAGTTTATTGTGTTTCTTTTTATAATTTTGATAGCTATGAAGTATATATATGCTTGTCTACATATTTTGCACTTAACATTAGAATTTAAATTCTCCCATGTTGCTATAAAGTATTCATAACCACGTGTTTAGTGCTGACACAGTGGGTTAATGCATATGTTAATTATTTCTCTGTGGTGGACTTACAAGTAGACATGACCAAACCTCTTAAAATACACACTTAAGTGAGAATCCATCACCATTGGAAGATATATTTACTAAGTTGCAAGTTGCAGGAATAAATTACAGCTGAGGTACCACAGACACTGGTCCCTGTTTGGTGGTTTAGCACAAACAGACATCCTGCTTGGCTTCCCCAGGGCACCCTCTATCCATATTGGACTGATTTGAATTTCATTTTCTTCTCACAGGCTGTTATCTGCTGAGGAGTGAAGAAAGAGGTTTCTTCTATCCCTATACATCTTCAAATTGTATTTTTGCTTTTCTTCCTTTTTTGAAATCCCATTACAGTTTGTCATTTTAACTCTGCCCTCATATGATCTTTCTCTCTGATGAAACAGTATTACGAATGCTTATTATTGTCTAAAAATACATCTTGTCTCTCTCCTTCTCTCTCTCTCTCTATCTCTCTCTCCCCTCTGTCTCCTCTCTCACACACACACTCACACACACACACACACACACACACACTGCTCTTGTGAAAAATTAAAAATGGGCCCTAAGTGGCTGGTTCTTCTTTCCTAGGGCAGTGTTGTTGACCTAGTCACATCAACATAAGTGGGATAATCTAAAATTTCTGCTCCAACCAGTTGAAGGCAACAATTTTTCTGTGAATTAAAGGCTGGTTAGCACAAGCCTTCTCCACTAGAAGAAACAAGTTCTAGGGATGAGGAAGGCAGAGAAGCGCTGCATACTGCAGCCACCTCAGAGAGCTTCAAATTGAAAACGGTCCTAACATTTAAAAAGTCATTCCCTCGTGGTGTTTTCTGGTGTTATTTCACCCGAAAATCCTGTTTTCAAGTTAAAACCTGATGTTTAATTTATTGTGAAACTCTTGTACCTAAAAACTGCAATGGAAGTCGCATTGCCGTACTATTTTGAGTCAACACATTAAAAAATGACACCTTTTTCTTCATTTCTTCATTTCTATTCCACTCTATTAAGCACCTCCTGTCTACAAAGTACTGGGTTTCACTTGACCTTCTTCCACAACCCCAACCTTAAAGCTCTCCGAAGTAAGGAGAGCACTAACAGCAAGAAAAATGGTGCAAAACCCCACAACACCTTTGATTTACCATTGGAAAAGAGAGGAGAAATTTGTTTACAAGCAAAGCCATCTGTGTTGGCAATGCCCTGGGAAACACAGCTGGTGCAGAGAATTACACACACACACACACACACACACACACACACACACACACACACACACTCACCTACCTTCAAGGACTCTCATTTGGCAATACCCAGGGCCCACCTCTCCCTGGGACAGTGCTAGACTATTAGCATGAAGAGGAGTTCCCCCTCCTTTAGTCCAGCCCAAGTGGAGGCCCAGTGTTCCTTTCAATGCAGGGTATTAAGGGCAGGTAGTAAGATGATCTCTTTCAAAGAGCTGATAGAAGATGATCAATGGCCCAGGAAATAAGAGTTGAAGAAGGAACATCAGAGCCTTGAAATGTTCCCTGGAGCTGTGACCCCATGAGGGTCTTAACTAAAAGGCTACTTAGTTTATTGGATTTACCCACACAGCACATATTTAAATGAAATGGATGGAGGAAAGAACCACTAAGCTACATGACAGAAAAATGACAAAAAGCTTTTGAAGGTCAGGGAACATAGCACAATCACTTTAGACTAGTGGGAAAATGAAATTCTTCTCAAGACCTTGTAGACCTGATAGTGCTATCAATTTTAAAATGGATATAGTGCTGTAGGAGGCGTGTGTGTCATACTAAGTGACTATGTGCTGAATTATAATCTCTTTGAGCATGCACTTGAGAACTTAATGAATGAGTTACATGAAATGTTAATATCATTAATACCAGAGGAATTATTTATTTATTACTATCACCACATATAACGAAGTAGTTTCAAAAAAAATCGTAGTTTTATTTCAGTAATGGTCTTGAACATGGGAACAATCTGGCAATAATACTTACCTGAAAGGAAACAGGGACTAATAATAGAATTTATTTTGGCTCCCCAATTTTTTTCATTACCAGCCAATCTAAGCATCTGTATTTAATCCTGCATAGTATAAAATAATATTTGAAACTTCTTTAACTAACTTGATAGATATGAAGTGTTATGTATGCCTTAGTGCAATTTAAAAGCAAATAGAATTATTTTCAGGCTCAGTTTCCATATTTTACTAGGAGACGAATACTTCTACGTATACATAATAACAATGCCCTAAATTCCAATATAATTTGATAAGGTGGCACTTTCAATGTTTGGCAATGATATGTCAGGAAGCCTTAACTGAAGAAGGTAATAAATTCCTGAAGTGTGTGTGTGTGTGTGTGTGTGTACAGATAGACACATCCCTTTTTATGATGTTTGTATGTATGTATGTATGTATGTACATAATGTTTCCATATTAGTTTGCTAGGGCTACATTAACCAAATACCACAGACCGAGTGGCTTAAACAATAGAAATTAATCTTCTCACTGCCCTGAAGGCTGGAATCCAAGATCAAGGGGTCCCTAAGTCTGATTTCTTATGTGGCCTTCCTCCATGGCTTGCTAGTGGCCACCTTCTTACTGTATCCTCACATGGTCTTCTTCTTCATATACATCTCTAGGGTGTTGTTTTGTATTTAAGCTACCCTTTCTTACAAGGACAGCAGTCAGACTGGATTAGGGCCCACACTATTGGCTGCATTTTTAACCTAATCACTTCCTTAAAGGGCTCGATCTCCAAAATTAGTCACATTCTGAGGTCCTAGAGGTTAGACTGTCAACATATGGACTTGGAGAATCAGGGAAAAAATTCAGGCTATGACACATGAGAGGGCATAATTAGGAGGAGATTTCTGTTTACCATTAGCAGTGTTTATGTGTGTGCCACCATTCATACTACTCGAGCAAGATGTCAGTGGGATAAACAATTCAATTTCTTCCTAAAATTAAGTAACTACCACTACTCTGCAAGAAGAGCTTTATGGTAAACTTTAGGTTAATACTATCAACTTTAGACAGTATTTTGTATTTCTTTCCTCATTAAAATAACTATAAAATAATTGCCATCTGAACACGGTTAATTAGCAAATAGGAAAAGGCATAAATATTATTTCAAAGGAAATGTTATCTTGAGACGGGGCAAGTGAGATGCAATTCTAATAGGTATGTACTGATTTAGCCTTGGAGTCACACTCTAGCATTTTCTTTCTGTATGGATCATTTTTAAGAGGCAAAAATATCACATAGAAATATTGGTAATATTTCATATACTATATTTCTTAGTAGTTTTGTAAACCATTTTGACCTTAGATTTGTTTAACATAGTTCAATCATACAGTTCTAGGTTTGACAGATCTCAGGGGATTCCGAACAATTCTGTTGTTCCAAGAAGAGTCTCTGGGCCTGCGAGAGGGCAGGACGCTGAGAGGCTGGGCTCTGTGCTCCTCCCTTCTTTATTTCACCCAGAGCATCTTCACTCTTATCTCAGAGTTGCAGATGCAAATCTGTGCACAATTTCTTGTAAAGCCAGTTTCTGCTGCTTTAAAACACTGAAGAAAACTTCTGACTTGGTAGTGTGTCCCCACTGTACAGTCAGGAAGCAGGCTGGGCAGGTTGAGTGACTACCCCAAGGGTCACAGGGTTAGGTTTTCTGATTCTGAGTTTAATCTTCTTCTGACTATACTGTATCACTTAAATACTATCTGGTTAATTTTTATTTCATCCATACAATCATACTGTGATTTTGTTTTACAGGTAAAAATAAAGGTTCCAATTATAGCTTTACTGTGATCTTTTGCGATACTGATAAGAAACCAGGGTAGGAATAGGTCTCCCAGTTTGTCCTGGATGGCACTATCTTTTAATCAATGAATATGGTTTGAAGTGCTTTTACCTGTTCTGTGTTATCCACACTTGCAGTTTTTCTTCCACTCCACTGGCAATCTTTAAGTAGATTTAGGCTGAACTTAGATTCAGGAAATTGGTGACAATTTTTTGCGGCAGTTCAGTACAACAGACGTCTGTTTGGTTCAGTCTTCCTGGAGACTCGTGTTTCTTTATCTCTGCTTCCGTAACTGGTACGTTTGGTACTGTTTGCAGGTGGTGTACAGTGACTCCTGTACAACAAGCTCACTGTGCTTGAGCAAATACATTTCCAGGAAAATAGCAACCTTATCACCTTGCAATGTAACTGCATACTTTAGAATAATATTTGTTTTAAATAAATCTCCAGAGTGTTGAGAATGATGAACTTTATCTATATTTCTGCTGCTGGGCTCTGCTTTCTCCTTCTTTCTTGAATAACTCTTTTTCCAGGGTTGTGGGTGAAACAGGACAGGAAAACACAGACAAGGTCTGCTTGTTCTAAAGAGGAAAAGTCCTCAGTCTTGCCTTCTAACACTGAGTTTGCACTGTCTTTTGTCCTACTCTAGACAGCTCAAAACTCCCCCCTGCACTAGAAAAGTAAATGATGTTGTGTTGAAAGTCATCCTTCATTTAGCAAATATTTTCAAGATTAACTCTGTTCTAGACACCAGTCCGATGACTGGAAACACTGTTTTATTTGTCAGTAACAATTAGAAATTCAAATAGTTCAAACAATGAAAATGACACTCGCATTATGAAAAGAGATTAGTCGTAAATGATTCAAGATTGGCAAAGCAGCTGGGAGAATCACTGAAGCTCAGGGGAAGTTCACAGAGTCATTGTTTAATGAATCACTCAATTTCTCATGACTCTTTTAACTTTATGCATAGGCAAAATTTTCCTAAATAAAAAATTTAAAAATATATGTAGCTGGGGAATTCCAGGTATGTAAGACTTCTACAATCAAAGATAAAAATTCTGTTGTCCAAAGGCAGAAAACAAAATTAGCAATGAGATTAAAGAAGAAAGCATTAGATCAGAGTAAGATAGGGGGCCAAAAACATTTAAAGCCCTAAGAGATTAGGGTATGCCAGCGGCCTTGCCTGAGGAGAAGCTGGTGGCACAAAGCACAGCCAGGCTAAAGTTGTGGCTGTATGTCATTTCTTGTGCTAAGTATGTATTTATAAGTAAGATAATTGCTGCCTAATTCTTATGTAACTCTCTCTGAAGTATATAATCCTTCTTTTCCTCAAGGCTTTTTAATCTCCTGATCATCAAGGACTTCATTTTGCTCGATATTTGAGCCTCGATAATTAAATCAGTAAGTGGCACATACTAGATTCTTAAAAATACTTGTGTAATAAGTGTTTCAAATGTCTTTATTTAAAAGTTCTCATTCTCATTTTTTTTCAAGAGGAGTCTGAGTCAGTGGCCCCACCATCTCTGTGTGGGATTCTGGAAATCTGTATGTGCAGGGACCCCCTGGAAATGTAGTGATGCCCCTTCACCCATCAGCGAGAGGACACAAGGCACTCGGTGTATGCCTGAAACTGCACATACTACCAAACCCCATCTATACTATAATTTTTCTCTATCTATACATACCTGTGATATAGCTTAATTCATATATTTAGTACAGTCCGAGATTAACAACAATAACTAATAATAAAAAACAGAACTTGTACTGTAATAAAAGTTATGTGAGAATATGGTCTCTTTAAAACATCTTAATGCACTTTCACCTTTCCACTTAAACTAATTCACAGCATCTTTTTGGCGTACCTCAATTACCAGCATTGCTACCTCGTGCTTGGGGGCCATTACTAAGTAAAATAAGGGTCACTTGAGCCAGTACTGAGACACGACCACAGTTTATTAATAACCGAGATGGACAGTGAATTGACTAACAGGCGGGTGAGCTCTGCAGCGTGGATACACGGGGCCGTGGGATGAGCCACTTCCTCAGAGGGACCGTCCGATATTTCATTATGCCATTCAGGACAGTGTGCCATTTAAAACTCGTTCGTGATTTATTTCTAGAACTTTCCATTCAATATTTGGGGGCCATGGTTGATTTAGGTAACTGAAATTTTGGAAAGTAAAGCTGGGGATAAAAGGGGGTGATTGTTGTGGTACAGTGAAGTGTTCCCACTGAACTGCAGCCTTCCATGCATCTCACCACAAATTAGGATTTCTCATCATTTTCTTTCCCTTCCTGCTGTTTGAGCGGATGCTGAATTACAATTTCCATGAGCTTGACTTTAGACAGCAAGCCAGATTTCCTCTCTGCTAATATAGCAGCACTGATCCCTTTACACGAGGGTCATGAGCATGCCCAGCTGTTGACATCATTGTCTGATGAATTTACTGCTACTGTTCAGGGAGCCCCATAGGATGTGCCAGCCTGGAGCTTCAGTTAAAGATTTTTATCATTTTTAAGAGACTCATAGCTTCCATCTGTGAGATGATGGAACATCGCCTTGGCAGATCCCTACTCAATGCCCCAAGTTCATACAAAGAAATGAGCAACACAATTCTTGTCTGTGCGGCATTTACCATCTAGTTTGGAAATTTAAGCCTGTCTAGTATGAATCAAAATTATGCCCTCTCCTTGAATTCTATTTTCTTGTGTTAATTTAAACTGTGATTAAAATAGGTTGATAACTGGTTTATAGCCTCCTTTATAGAATTTTCATTGTAGCTCAAGGCCTGGAAATAGCAATTTAATTAGAGACTTACAGTCATGCATTTCATAGTGATAAATGCCCTGTGAATATTTAGACTATTAGCGAAGGTAAAATATTTTTAGCCTCCCTTTAATGTATTTAATATTCTTCTTTCTTATAATCTGCTTCACAAGCAGATTTCAAACTATTATTCCAGTGTTGATGATGATTTATTTTAAGGATATTTCTAACATGTTTCCCTCACACCAAAAAAAAAAAAAAGTCAGGAAAGTTCACTGTTACATTTTCTTCCATAGAAATCATTAATAGAAAACTAAAAAGAAACAGCATCTTTGCTCTTAGTTAAGGATTTAATTGATATAAAACTGGTCATACACATATGTGTATGAATAAATATATACACATGCTTACATATGTACAAGGGGTGACTGAAATATGCAGTGAATGTTCAAACATAAAAAATTTCAGTAAAAGATAAAAGAGACGTTGCCATTAGTACACATTGAAATACTCCCTGTCACTTCAAACACCTCCCATCATTCTTGCCACTCTCTGAAGCAGTTCTAGAAATCCTCTTTCATGAGTGTCTTCACTAGCCATAATCAAAAATCATGGTGAACGCTGCTACCTAGTACCATCCAGTGAAACACACTGCGATATGTTATCTACCTCATGCACCAGATCTGGCATTGTGCAACTTCTAGCTCTTCCCCAGAGTCAAAATGACCATGAAAGGTAAATGTTTTGAATTGTTCAGGACATCCAGGCACCCACGACAGTGCAACTAAAGACACTCATGAAAGAGTCCTTCCAGAACTGCTTCAGAAAGAGGCAAGAACAAGGGGATAAGGGTGTTTGAAGTGCGGAGTTTCTTGAGGGGCATTAATGGCAATACATCTTTCACTGTAATAAATTTTTATATTTAAACACACCATATTTTTCAATCACACTGTATATACCATAAATGTTCATTTTGTTTGACAAAGACACTTTTTTAGAACCCAAACTATTACGTGAATAGTTAGTTTTTAAAGATTTCTATTACACAAATTTATAGTGTTCTAGACAGTATTTTTAGCATGTGTGATTACAGTTGTTTAGTTGAGTGAATTTCTGACCATTCAGGAATAGTGCAGCTGGAGCGGGTACCAGCCACAACAGCAGCCACCCTGTGTTTTCCAGGGGAGTACAAACTGGCTCACAGTTTTATTACCAAGAGCTGTGCCTCCGGCTTGGGCTACACCAGAAATGGCAACAAACCCAGGTCTATAGGTCTGGTTAGTAAACGCACACACACACACACACACACACACACACACACACACACACACACACACATGCAGGGTATAGATTCCCCGTGTGGTTTGCACACATGGACATCTCTGCTCTGCACACATTGGTCCCCTCTACTCTCTTGCTCTACATCTACTGCTGAGCACCGTCATGCTTGGAAGCTGATCCCCTCAGACTCTGCTAGGCTGCGGGCCTCCCCTCCCAGGCTGTCCCCGGGGCTGGCCCTGCTGTCAGCAGTTGGGTCTACACCTTGGTCAGCGTGCTTGGCCTTCCTGCCTGTTCATCTGTAATGTTGTGTCTGTCCTGTTGTAAGACCAGTTTCAGCAATCACCTCGGAACACCCTACGTCCCGCCCCCTCCCATCCCCTGAAATGCAGGACTACGGTCCATAATAGTGAAGCTACAAAGCTCCAATGCAGCTGGGGATTTAGCTCAGTGGTTAAAGTGCTTGCCTTACAAAGCTCCAATGCATTACTCGCACTGTTATTAGAGGGCCTTTAAATTTTTATGTACTATTTTATTTTAACTCTGTTACCTTGGGGTTCGAACGTGAGTCCTATGGGAGTCAAGCCCATAGTTTCTTGGCATCTAATTCGAACTGGACAATCCAGTATTCTCATTGTCTGAAATTTAATTTGTTAGTCTTAGAAATGTATCTATTTGATCCACTATCAGATTATCACAGAAGTCGGTGTGTTGCAAATGAGTGTTCTTACCCTCTGGGTCTATCTAGACATAAAAATGAGGGCCTCCCTGGCAAGTCATGGAGGGCACATGCATCCCAGCACTGTCTGATTAAAAAAAGCGATAATCCCAGCCTCAGCTCCTCATCAGTTTTATACATCAACTAGTCAGTCCATGACCTGGCTGAATGGCATTTTTGTTTATTTGTACTGCTATAACAAAATGATCTAGACTGAGTGTTAGTTAGTTTTCTATTACTATATAAAGTACCAGAAATAACCTACAAAAAGAAAAGGTTGATTTGGGCTCTTGGTTTTGGAAGCTCCAGTCCATGAGCAGGAGGACCTATTTCCTTTAGGTCTTAGGTGGGAGCACCAGGTGGTAATGACAGGCAGTGTGTGGTGTAGCAAACTACTCAACCAGTAGCCAAGATGAAAAAGAAGGAGCGGAAGGGGCTGAGTCCCATAATCCCCTTTGGCGGCCCACTCCCATTGACCTAAAGACCTCCCACTAGGCACCAGCTCCCAAAGATTCCACCATCTCCCAATATAATTTTCTTAATCTTTCAATACATGGGCCTTTGGAGGAATTTCAGCATCCAAACTATAGCACAGGGTAATTTAGTAAAAAACACAAATTTATTTCTCCCTGTTGTGGAGGTTGGGAATTCACAATCAGAATGCCAGCATTGGTATCTGGGAGGAACGTGGTCCCTGCTTTATGATGGTGCCTGGTTTTCCAGGGCAGACTGCTGTGTCCTCCCATGGTTGAAAACAGAAGGACGAGGGCCCAAACACCGAGCAAAACCTCTTTTATACAGGCCTTAATCTCATCCAGAAGCAGGAAGACCCCTCACGGCCTAATCATCTCTTCAAGGTCAAATTTCTTAATATTCTTATTTTGGCCATGAAGTTTCAACCTTTAAACTTTGGAGAGAACAAATTCCCTCTAGCAAATAGGGAACTTCTTGTTTTGTAAGTATTACAGATCATATGAGATTAACCATAGTTCTATTTACACGTTTCTCAAATCTCTCAACAGTCATTTGAGTTAAGGACTCATTGGCAATATTATCAAAAAAAACTATCTGCCTTAAATTAGGATTTCTAGATTCCAAATTACCTTGAGAACTCTGTTACTAAATTTTTTAGAATAAAAATTATATTTTCTTTACAAAAATATTTATTCAATCAATTGAGAAAATATATACTCAATGAATGTAAACTTTTTGAAAATTCAACGTGCCATTCCCTTAAAGTTTTGAGTTTAGCTACTTTGAGAAAATCTGTCTTTTGATGAATCCGAATATCTCCATTGTGAAAAACACAGATGCCTCTAAATCCTGTTTGGGAGAAAGTCAGTGTCCTGGACATGTTCATGTCCCTTGAGAAGGCATTTCTGCAGAATTGGAAAGACTTTTTTCAAGGGAAGAAAAAAAAAATCCGTTGCATTCGATTTCATATTGTTTCCACTTAGTTTAAAATGTCTAGATAGAAGATAGTTTTTTGTTTCATGTGTAACCTCTGGATTTATGGAGAATTCTCTAAAAAATAAATGTCATGGAGTTTGAACATATGTTTTATTTGTTTTAAGGCAAGAGAATTTTGTGGAAAAATAAAACATAGATTTTTGTATAACAAAATCACATGAAAGCAATACTGATGTGTAGATTGCCATTGATAAATTCACCATAAAAGCCAGAAGCGCCACAGATACAGTTAGGACAGCTGACAAATCTTATCAGGTGTGATTTACGGTTTTGTTAAATCCAAGTGACAGGCATCTTGCTGTCCAGGGGAGTAATGGCCCTTTCCAAGGCATGGTTCTTCCATATTTCTTCTTCCCACACGTGCCCAGGGGCTCCTTGGTCTCTCTCGGAAGCCATCGCACAGGCACATCCAAATGCTCTCTGAGTGTAACTCCTATCCAAATGGAAATCCTGTGTCTCAGTCTTCTCAAGCTTCCAGGACAGAAATATCATAGATTGAGAAGCTCATTGATAACAATCATTTATTTCTGACCATCCTGGAGGCTGAGAATTCCAAGATGAAGGGGGCATTAGAGTCTGTCTGGTGAGGATCCACTTCCGGCTTCAGAGACTGTGATCTTCCTCACTAAAACCTCATTTGGTGGGAGGCACAAGGGAGCTCTCTGGGGTCTCTTTTCTACACACTGCTCTCATTTATAAAGGCTCCACCCTCCTGGCCTAATCCCAGTACCATCCCCTGGGGATTAGGTTTCAATGTACAAGTTTTAGGGGGACACAGACATCTGCAGCCTCCTGCTACATGTATCATCCAGATTATTCTGTCACCATAACAGGTTGAAATACCAGCCCGGTGATTACGTACAGGGGAGGTCTGACCTACTTACAGAGTACTGATGATAACAGGTTGCTGGGTTTGCTTTTTCGCCTTCAAGTAATGATCTTCTCAGCTTTCTGTTTGGTTATCTGTGTCCAGAGGTAGGAAGTGGTCTTAACCCTCATCAGAAGAGTGGCTTTGCATTTATAAACGCAACGAGGTATGTGGTGTCTCACTCCCGAACTTTGAGTCATTGTTTACCTTGTACAACTAGAACAGCTCTTATTCCTTTCTGTTGTATTAAGCTTTGTATTATTTCTTGCCTTTTAATAATTACATCTAAATGTTCTTTTAAAGAGAAACATTTCCCTTTTGAAGATCTGTGTTGAATTTTTATAATGGACTCTCCTTTCATTAAAAAATGAGCTATGGCAGTGGGCAGCATGCCATCTTTGAAAGCTTGGTGTGGTCCACTGTGGGAGTGGAGCGTTGGGTTCAGGGTCACACCACCAAATGTGACTGTCAGGGCTGTGGTCAATTTTTAAGCAGAAATTAAGCCAGAGCCTTATCATGATTCATAATTCTTTAAGAGAAATATCTAGAAGATTTGTGCCCCAGCTTCACCGTGAAGGGCACTGGGTCTCTTCTCATCTCCCACATGGTCTAGACAAGTCTCACCTACACTGCTATTCTCCCCCATCTGTAAGAATATAAAGGAAAATGGATTCTGTAGGAGTTGGAATTCCTGCAGAGACATGCACCATCTAGATTTAAAGCACAGCTTCTATTTTGCTAATAGCTGTAACAACAAAATAATGGAAAATGCTTTGTGTGAGCTATTTCCCAGCATATTACTACTACCTCTAAACAGCAAAATGCCTCCTCTGAAACCCAGAGAGCTGCTTACAAGCAAGTAGGTCCTCCAAGTGGCCGGATGCATTAAGAGGCAGGGCTGAATCAGCTCGCTGCCTCCGGATATAACATTGCCTGCCGCCTCGGTCCACATCTTGGCCAGGAAGGTTTTTGAGAGTGGTTTAAGTGCAGAAGGGATAGTAGACCCACATGAAAACAATTTCTTTCCTAGTCTCAGACTCTGGCTTCACTAGATTAAATGCTACTTCTTTTGGCCCTTGCTCTTCTTATTATTTACATGTGAAAAAAGTGAAACTTGGTTGACCTTCAGGATCAGAGATGAGGACACAGTGCAAGCTGTACTGTTTAATTTAATGTTCTGTAACAAACAAGGGGGAAAGATATAGAGATACTGATTTTGAGGGAAATGTTAATTATCTACAGCTTAATTACAGATAACATCATGAGAAGAATACATAAAAGGCTTGAAATGCAGCCAAAGCATTTCCCTAAGAACATTAAAAAATGATTGTTGTTTACAATTCACAAATCACAGACATAAAGCTGAGATGGGAAAAACAGAATCAGGCTTGAAGTAAGAACAAGACCTGCTATTTTAAAACCAGTTCAGAAGCAAGGGGATTTTAAGTTAGCGCATGTTTTAGAAATAAATGAGATTCAGCACGTTTCCCCTTTAAAATAAAAATTAGCAGATCACTGACGAACACATTGAAATAAAATTCTAGGAGACGACATAAGCCAAATAAACATAAATAATTTATGAGGTCTCAGGATGGAAATTACAAATAAAATAGAACTCAGACGTTTATCTCCTTGTAAGTACAATAGAAATAAAGGAAAGG
>PVJO010025235.1:0-22794 GCA_004026905.1 Hystrix cristata | reverse complement strand
TTTTAATTATCTTGATTAAGAGACATAAATTTGAAAGAGAAGTTATCTGCTCATCCACATTTCAATACCCAAAGCAGAGAGAAGAATACTGGTATGAACACTCAGTGAAGAGAGGCAGGAAGTGGAGGAGGCGCACAGTAGAGATCAGCCCATCATACTTGCAAACCTTGCCCTGCAAGCCATAAGGAACAGCCCACACTACAGCTAAGTAATTTTCTCCGCTTTCTTCAGATCAGACCACAGACCTCTTTGAATTCTGTCCTCCGTTCCTTGTGGGGAGAGTGAGGCTACGTCCTGAAGAGTTTGGAATCATTTCTGTCTACTTGTGGGGTCTACATACTTCTCCTAGAAATCAGTCTACAGTCTTAACAAAGGCTTTAAAAGCCACTCAGCCTTGTTCTAGCTCTGCAGCCCCTTTTACTAGTAATGTCCCGGATTTGATCACGGCTGTAAGGCTATTTTGAAAATCGTTTACCAGTTGGATGTCTAAAAATAAGAATTATATGTATTTTGCAACACACTAGTCCTGAGTTAAAAATATTTTTTTCTAAATTCTGGTTGCAAACTATCTTATCATTAGCTCTTTCCTCTTTCATTATAGGAAGGAAATAAAGCTTTTTGGTAATCTCAACATTTTACTCTGAAATTTTGTTGGGCTGGACAAAAATGTCATTAAGTACTTTTCTTATCTTCCACATTGACACAGGGAATGGTTTTATGGGCATGTGGTAAAAACATACCTTGTTCCCAATTCTTAAGAGTCTGGTCAGTTTTCCCACAGATTTTCATTAATATTTCCTCACTTTTCTCAAACCCTGTTCCCAAACAAGGCCCAGTGTCATACACATTAAACTTCAATCAGGAAAACACCACAATTCGAGGTACTAATTTTTGTTTCAGCAATCATTATCTGAGTAACAAGCGACTCATACAAAGACTTGTAACACTATTGTATTATTATTTTTCATGAATCTGTGTGGACAGGATGGTGGGAGTGTGCCACGACGTTGTGTGGGCTGGATTCACCCATAAACTGATCAGCCCTATTATTATTATGAGATCCACAGTGGATTTCTGGTTGTGATCTGTTTGTTCTGATATTAAAATAGATTCATCAAATATTCATGCTTTCTTTTTGAATACTGTCTCTTTATTTTTTAAATAATTTATCTATGTCCACATTTATCTGCATTTCTCATAGAATGAATAAACTCCAGCTTTGCTTTTTTTTATCCATATGGCTGGATAATTTGTATCTTAATTGGACACTTTCAATTCAAAGATTTTTAATGTATTTATTTCTATTAGTGGACTTACCTCAATTTTGTGTTTGCTTTTAATTTGCCATATTTCATTTACTTAGTTTTTATATCTATTATTGTATTTTATTTTTGGTTAACTAAATGATCTTATGATTCTATTGGTTTTTAATGTATCCAAACCTTTTCACATTACTTTTTTACATGTTCTTTGTGTTAACACTCATACAATCTATTTAAGATTAATTTGTTCTCTTTCATGCAGGATATAAGAATATTACAGCAGTATATTTCTACTTAGACATTCATTTCTTCCTATAAATGTGAGCTTTGATTCAGAATTTCTCTTCAGACTGAATAATTTTAAGATATCATTTAAAATATATGTTTTATTAAAACTATCTTTACATATGTTTATGAGGAGAATTTAAAATTACAGGTCTGTCTCCCATTATATTTCGACTGAAAAGAAATAGCCTTGAGAATGATACTTCAAAATTTAATGTGCATTCAATTTTTACCTTTGGATCTTGATTATATCAGGACTGCCACAGTTCTGAATATCAAAATTCATTTATTGCATATTCTCATATATGTCATATTTACATGTAGACACATCATATATAATTTGATGTTTTGATATATACAGACAGTATGCAATGATTAAATTGATCCATATACCCTATCTTCCAGGTGACTTACCTACCATTTTTTATTGTGTGACATTTGAAATATACTGTCCTAGTTATGTTATAATATACGAGATTTTATTGCTGACTATAGTTACTGTGCTGTGCCATACATCTCAAAACTAATGCTTCCTGTCTGACTAAAGCTTTGTATCCTTTGATTAATAATTCTCCTTTTCTTACTCCCCACCTCTCCAGCCTCTAATAACTATGATTCTAATCTCTACTTCTGTAAGTCAAATTTTCTTGGATTTCACACATAAGCCTGAACCAGGCTTATTTTACTTACCATAACATCTACCACATCCATACATATCACAAATTGACAAGATTTCATTCTTTTTTATATTTTCAAAAATTTAGTTTTTAACCGATATATAGAAACTATACATATTCATATACGTATACCTTGCATAATATTTAAAATCAGGGTAAATATATCTGTCTCCTTAAGCATTCATTATTTCTTTTTCACATGATAAATTTGTAATTTCCTCTTCTAGAGTTTTGAAATGTGCACTGTTTTTGTTTTCTACAGAATTATGTGAAGTACTGCTTAGGTGCACACCAGCACTTCTCACATGTATATTACTGTAACTTTGTCTCCTTGAATCAACCTTTCTGAGTGCTTCTCTCTCAATACCCTATTCTTGGCTCCTGCTAACCACCATTTGACTCTCAAGTTCTGAGAAATTAACATCTTAGTTTCCACATACACGTGGAATCTCTTCAATGCTTATTTATCTTCATCGTCATCCTGCGTCAAGGCCAAAAACAGGATTTCATTCTTTTCATGTCTCAGTAGTACCCAAATGTGTCTTCCATTCATCAGCTAGTGGACATTCAGGTTGTTTCTGCTTCTTGGCTCTCGTGAATAGTTTTGCAATGAACAAGACAGTGCAGATGTGTAGGAGCTGGAAACAGTTCTCTGACTCTTCATGCATAAGATTGCTGCTTTCTGTTGCTGTTTTCACTGCCGAGCAGTGCAGACTGAAGGCCCCTTAGGTGAAAAGGGACACAAACAGACTTTATCAAATAGTGTCATTTCTTTCCAGAGGCTTATTGTTCTCCAATTTCTGCCTGTTCCTGGTCATGCTTTGATGTGTTCAAGGAACTGCTCTTATAATTTGTTTGGTTTACTATTATCATCTGAGTAATGGCTTGTTTATGATATTCCACCATTAACAGAAACCTCCAGAAAGTATTTTTTTGCTGTTGCTGTGTGCATGTGTGTGTGGGTGGTGTATGCACCCTTAAGTTCATAATATCCTAGATCTCAGATTTCTGAAAACTGACTCATGCCAACATATAACTGTGAAATGTTTCTTACTTCCTTCGTTCCCATTTATTTCTGGGCTGCTTCTTTAATGAGCCACCTTTTTTCTCATTTGTCTCTCCGAACCACACCACTGGCTATGGCTATAATCTAAGATATTTTCATTCTAGTGGCCCGGATGTACTAATACATACTGCTTTCACAACAAACAACCTTCCTCGCATCTAATTATTAACATTCCATCTACCTTTAGCTTCATTAAAAATCACTCCTCTGTGATTGCATCTCATTCCTTTCAGCTTTCTTAAGTGGAAAGTTTTTTCTAAACCACTGAAACTTCAGGGATGATGGGTAGAACTATATTCCTTTGTTGATGACACAAAGAACTTATCATTTTCTCTCTATTTCTTCAATTCTAAGTACTTCAGCTCTCCTATTCTCTGTGCCTCTTCTCAGGATAGTCTTAGTTACTTTTCCCATTATTGGGACACAACACTCAACATCTGCAGTTTAAAAGGGGGGAATGTTTATTGGCCTACAGTTTCAGTGGGTTCACTCTGTGTTCTATATTCGGCAGGTCACAAGGTAGAAGGGGCTGGGTGGAAGGGCCTGGGTAGAGGACACTCGCTCATCTCATAATAGCCAGGAAGTGTCAGGGGAAAAGATGGGCAAGGGAGGGAGATACACCCTTCTGATTGTGCCCCTTTTCCCACTACTTCTGATCAAGCTTCACCTCCTAGTAGCACATTCAATTCTGACCTCATCAGTGGATGTGTATAGCACATCCATGACTCAGTCGCTTTCCACTTAGGTGAGCATTTGTGGGCAGGTTTTAGATTTAACCCATACAGACACTAAGCAAGAGCAATCCACAAGTTTGAAGAGTACTATTCAGAAATTCATGAGTTCTACTTTGAACTAGACTTCAACATAACTGAAGCCTCCATGGGGAAAATGAGGGAACCCCAAAGAATCAGCAGTGGTGCTGTGAGAAACGCATTGGTTTAAGGAGCCAACCGTGGGGTTAGCAAATGTACAGTGGGCTAGCTACATCGGGTGCCAGAACACTGCCATTTCTGTCTCTTTATAATTCTTCTTGTTATCTTTCTGATTCTCCCTGTCCTTCAACAAAATATTCTTCCTCAAATTAAAGACTTTTTCCAATAGTTGCAGACTGTGAACTTGAGTTTCACACTTGCAGTATCAAACAGGGTCAGGCAACACTTTCTAAAATTATTCATTTTTATTCTTAAGAATGATTGCTGATTCTGGTTCAGGGCGAATGCTAACTCAGTTAAGTACTTCTATGGAACAAGTTGACTAGAAGAGGCATTTTCAAAGATGGTCAATGGTAACAACATAGAGAAAAATGTATGTTCATTTAAATGTAAAACATTTTACTTTGTTTTTTAATTATTAATTAATCCTGTTAATTTCTCTGTCATTCACAGAGAATACCTCTGGAATCCAAAGAAAATAGACTGCATCAGGTAATTCCTCCAAATTTCTGCTGAAAATCATCCAGTTTTATCTACTTCTCCTTTGATTCCTTCCACTTCTTTGGTTTTGTTTTAAATAATGACAGAAATGTCTCTACTGTTGTCTAATGCTAATGTTACCACCAGATCCCTAAACTTTCATCTTACCTCATTGCATCGCTCATGCGCACTCTCTGTTAACTGTCCTTTCTGCTTCCTCCTAACATCGTACCATGAACACATTGAGATTAGCAGAATTGGCAGAATTGCACAGAAATTTGGGAAGAACTCAACAGGCAAGTATTTACAAAATGTGGCAGGAGGTTCCAAAGCCATAAGGTTAAGATAGGGTCTTTTCTGCTGTGAAGTTTGAAGAGATTGAGTGGAGGGAAATGGTGTCAGAATCTGAGAGGGCAGGACTGTGTGACCGTCATTTAGGGAGAAGAGATGGTCGCGGAAGGGCACAGGCACCATGTGGAAATCCACAAGGTAAAGCTAAGCAACCGATATCTTGATGTCCTTCTTCTTTTCTCTTATCTCACATCACAAATCTTATTTGTCAAACTCATGGGAGAAATGCAGTTCGAGTAGTTTACCTCCCCTTGCACAGAATGGATCTGAAAAGGCAAATGGAAAATAGCCACCCCAATTATATCCAAGGAATCATCTGCTCCTGCTAGTTGCAATTTCTTATCTATAATACCCTTCCCTCTGTACAGCGCATCATCGATAACTAACTTCTCCTGAACTCTTCTTGGACTTTCATAATTTTTCCGAAACACTTTCATATTAAATCACAGTAGACTGTCCAACATTACTTTACACTTTCTTACCATTTCTTCTGAATCAAAACTCTCCTCCCCTATCTTCGGCTTCTAATTGTACTTCAGATGCCTTTCTTTAGTAAATTCTGTACATTTCAGTGTTTCTTAGTGTCTGTCCTAAGGAAATAATCTGATCATTCTCATATTTCTTTCTGATGCCTTATAAAATTGCAGTCCTTCTAGAACTTTCCTGTGTTGCTGATGTACATATCACAATGTCTTAAGGGAAAGTGTGACTTTTTTAATCTGACAAACCCAGTCTGCTGGCACTCTGCGGGTCTCCCACTGCACTGAGCTTGCTTTCTGCTCATGTATCCATGGAACAACTTCTATCTATTCATCCTAGAAATGTGAACACAATTTTTCTTTTCTTTACTTTTACGCATCACAACTGAGCATCACAATATCCTAGCTACATCTGCTCTCTTACTTAAATATCTCTCTACATCACTCCACTTTGCATATCTTTATGCTAGATCACAGATTGATTACTGCAAGCACGTAAATGTTTCTCTATTTCCAGTATGCTGCCTTCTCTAAGAGAAAAAATAATCAAAAGAAAGCACATTTTCTCAATTCCCAGTATGCCAGCTTCTCTAAAAAATTAAAAGGAAAGCAAATTCTACATTTAATTACTCTTTTCCCAGATCAATGACTTCCTCTTACCCCTAGTTTTCTTTAGATGACATTTCTGGTTTATACTCTGCGTACCAACCCCTCTAGCCTTGCATTTACAGGGTAATGTCTGACTATAGTGAGCATATTTTAAAAAATTCCCCTGGTTTCTTTTACCTCTGCTGCTTATTTTATTTTTTAAATTTATTTTTAATTTGATTCTGGAGAAATCATAGTTCTAAATGACATTTTAGGAATCATCGACATACACTTATTTCAAACTGAAAAGTCATTTTTCACATGCCGTGAAACTGCTAGTTGATACATTTAAATAGATTTGATCAACCTGAAAAGTAACTATAGTGAGAAGATATATATATGTTTTAGTTACTTTTCTCTCGTTGTTGGGACAGAATACTCGACACCCAAAGTTAGGGGAAGAAAGGTTTATTAGCTCACAGTCTGCAGAGGTTTCAGTCTATAGTCTGCTGGGTCCGAGGCAGGGCAGCATGGCAGAGGCAGGGCGGGCCTGGCGGCCAACCAACCGGCTGACCGGCAGCAAAGTAAAGTGAGGAAATGCAAGGAATGTACGCAAATAAGCAATGCAAACAAGCAGCTAGTTAGCTTCTTCCTGTATCTTTTATCTAGGCTACCTGCCCCCAGGGCGGCCCGCACTCCCACCCCCAATCTCAGTCTCACATCCTTGGTCCCAGCAGAACCATGCCAAACCGATCAATGGATCAATTTAGTAATCACACACTCTAGATCCAGCTATCTCTTACCACATGAGGCTTTGGGGGGACATCTAGACACAAACCATAACAATATACATACATACATACATATATGTATACATATATACACATATATATGTCAGAATGCTGAATAGTAATTCAATTTAAGGCTGAATAATACCCTGGAAATTAAGGTAAGGATTTAGAAAACAGTAACTGTCATTACTTTGCAAATCTGCGAGTTCAGATTATTTGAATTTATTACAAAGACATTCTTCTTTGTAATTCTCAACTTATTTATAATTTACCTTCATTGTTACTGTGTCAAGAGCACATTATTTCCTGTTGGTAATGCAAATCAAAACTGATCAGTATAAAGTGTAGCTTATCGCTAGGGAGTTCTTGAAATCTGGCAGCCCTATTATCTTCTCTTTGCACACAGTGGGTTACCCAGAGGGACTGCTGTACAATGGCTTGTTGATTAAACGGCACAACATGATCAACATGATACCACCATACTATGGCCAGTGATAATTTTATTTTCACTTGATATGCTATTTTTATACAAAATGTACTCAAGCACAATGACCCATGCAAATGAAGTAGTCAATAGGTTGTAAAGAAAAAAGGAAGAGGATGTCAAACTGACAAATAAGATTGATCTATGAAAAGAGAAATGATAAAAATCATGGAATTAAATGAATATTTGGCTATAATATTAACTCTGAGTTTAAAAGAAATAGTGAAAGGAACAAACACACACACCCACACACATGCAGAAAGAGTTAATTCTACTTAGAAGTGGAATAAAGAAATATAGCTGTTTCCCACTCAGATTCCTCTTACTGTGCTGACTAAATGGCCTTAGCCAGTAAGTGCTTAAAGTGAAATAAAGGTAATGATTTAAACATGAAGAAGGGGAGCACACGGTGCTCACCAGACCATTATATTTCCATGTTCACTGCTTTATAACTGCTGTCAAGAAGGCTTGAGAGACAACGAGATCGACATCTAACATTAAATGAGTATTTTTCTCCTGAATTAATAACTTCTTGTGATCCAAAATTTTGTAATTCATTCAGTTACTTGACTGGTCTTCCAAAACCAGAGTCATATTGTCAGTTTCATTAAAACTATTAAACCAAGATACAACTTTTTGTTAAAATACCTAATTCATGTATAGTTAACTTTAAGGCATTTTCAAAAATTAGAGATCATCTTCAAAAATCAAAAATCAGTTGCGTGTATTGTGCAGCCAAAATACATTCTCCTCCAAGAATGTTTAGTACGTTTGCAGACTGACTAGCCTAGAACATGTAATTAGACCATCTGTAGATCTCAATTGTGGCACGACGCAAAAATGACCAAGGTATGGCTTGTTAAGGCCGAAAAACTAATTGGCCCATTATGTGTGTGCTAGTCTTTTCACTTCACAAGCACTTAAAAATATATACTGAAATCTGCTTTGTAATTACGAGTTCCCATAAAAGAGTGTCCTAACCAGAAAACAGCATTGTTATCCTGGCTTTTAACATTAAAGCGTTTTCATTTTGCTGAATTTCTTTCTCCTCTGTTTACTTTCTTTTGCAAAGATGTTTAATGGCCAATTACCACTTCAGCTT
Source organism: Hystrix cristata (assembly GCA_004026905.1). Taxonomy (NCBI): domain Eukaryota; kingdom Metazoa; phylum Chordata; class Mammalia; order Rodentia; family Hystricidae; genus Hystrix; species Hystrix cristata. Next base: position 14,297 of record PVJO010025235.1, on the reverse strand, counting down.
TTTTATCTTAATTGCTACACATTTAGAGACATGTGTCATTAAAGCTTTAACAGATAAGACATTTACTCAAACAATATTTCCATTTTACTTGTTCATACACAGATTTATTAAACTGCATTCTTATTAATTCAAGTTCTTACTTCCTTGACAAACAACAATTTATATCAAAGTCCTTAATTTTGCACTAGGTATTGAAAACTTTTATGTTTTAGAAGAAATAGTAACACCTTATTTCTCATTGTAAAAACATAACAAACAAAAAGATTATTACTCTAACAATGATATATGCGACAATACTTTCTCCAACTACTCCTTAGGCTAATTAACTGAATTTGAATATGGTTTATATTATAAAGTCAACAACAGTTTGCTTACCAATGTGTTTAAATTTTTAAATTTATGAGTCATACTTCTATACACGATTAAAACTGCATATATTTATACTGTGCACCGTGTTTCAATATATGTATGTACACACTGTGGAATAAACTTAATTAATATATTCATTTTCTTCCATACTTATAACTTTTTACTGTGAGAACACTTAGCATCTACTCTTAGCAATATTCAAGCACACATTACTGAGTATGGCCACCATATTAGACAATAAATCTTTGATGTTATCCTTCCTCACTGAAATTTTGTCTCTTTTGAGTAATATCTACTCTTGTACGAACCAAGAGGACATTAAGTGAAATAAACTGTACTCCAAAGACAAATACTACATGATTTAACTTTATACATTGAATCTGAGAGATGGATACTAGCAGTCTGAGAGGCTGAGGAAGGGGGATCAAAAGTGAGAGCCCATCCTGGGCAACACAGAAACTTAGGGAGACCATGCTTCAAAATAAGAGTATGCTAGGGTCGCAGCTACATGTGAAGGCCTTGGCCTGTGTTCAATACCCTTGGCTGCAAAAATAAATAAATGAATAAAGAATATTGGATCATACTTTTCTATAGTTAACAGCATTAACTTTATATAGATCAAACTATCACTGACATAATTTGAGAGGTCTCTTCTAATTTTATGATAATTTCCTCTCACTAAAGAAAGTCTCCAAATTAGATTGTAGATTTTGCTGGTTTAAGAGCTTCAGTGGTAAAGAGACTGCTGGTTAATTTAATCAGGAGCGATGTCTACATTATAGGTTGTTGTTTTCACCTTTACTTGACTTTCAATATATTCCATGGACATTAATTCTAGAATTTTAAATTGCTCACTGGGCGAGGGCTGCATTACTGATTAGCAGTGCTTATATTTATTTACATATTTTTTGAGTTTAATTAGTACATGTTTGTAGTATGTAATGATTAAATTCACTGTAGGAATTGGTACACGTACATAACACAATTAATAGTGAGGAATAATGTTTGTAAAACATGTCAACATACATAATTCTCTTTAATACTAAGAAGATAAGTAAGTACATATACTTAATCACAGGTAAGTGTGAATGTGCTTAATAATTTTCTTTTCAGCCCATATGTAGAAAGAAAATGTATATACTGAAACATTATGTATTTCTACATATCACACATGAAGAAACATTAAAACACTTATTCAGCGTTTTTTTGCTTAGACAGTTGAATCAGTGTCACAATTTGGTTTTAGAAGTATAGGCCATGGAATTATTTAATAGAGGGTACTTAAATAAGTAATGATTAGTTATGACATATGTGAATTAATAACAACAATATAACTAGGTGGGATTACTTTGTATTTTTAATTTAAATAAAATAGAAAATTGTGGGATCCAACACAGAGAACATTTATGTGCTTTGCATCTTGCTTTCCAGGAGAAAAATCCTGAGGTTTCTCTTCAGGTAAATAATAATAATAAAATAAAATAATAATAATAATAATAATACCTTATTTCCAGGAAAGTATATAAATGGGTATTTACTTTCCCCATCTGTAAGCAATTATATCACAGTAAATATATACAGTATATATACTTAGTAAATATACATAGCAAATTTTTGTGTTCAGTGCTGAAGTCAAACTTATTTCAGAGTAAAAAATATTAGTGACATTGTTTCCTTTTAAAAAATATGTATTTCCAAGGTTCAACTCTACAGAGGTCATTAAAGACTTTTAAAATCATTTCTTTTATTATTACTAGTGAATGTTAATACTACACAATGAAGGAGTTTTGGGGTAGTTGGTACATGTATTTAACATGTATTAATCAGCTTCAAATCCAAATCACTCTTCTATCTTCCACCACCCTACTTGTCCCTTTCCAGAAGTTTCCAGAAGTCTAACTCTTGGGTTCCTAGTCACTCTTTTTTATGGTATTTATCAATTTACATATTTGAAAAAAAATTTCAGATAAATGAGAACAGGTGATATTTATAACTTTCTGGATCTGGCTAATTGTACTTAACCTGATGATTTCTAGTTCTACCTATTTCCCCGTGACAGGCATTTTTCTCTCTAGCCGAGCAGCATACCATTGTGCGTACATACTACACCTTCCTTGTGTATTCATCTGTCATCAGCATCCAGGCCGTTTCCACAGCTTAGCTCCTGTGAACTGTATCCCACAACATGGCTATGTGTGTGTTACCATAGCACGCGGTCCTTAATTCTTTCTAGAATATGCCTAAGAATGATATACTCACAGCTCAGTCAAACATTATTTCTACATTTAGTCTTTTCAAGAGTCTCCATTCTGATTTCCACGGTAACTGTGCTGGTTTACACAACCATCAATGATATAGGCTCAAGAGCTTTTCAGTCTATGGTCAGCTGGCTTCAAAACAGAAAGCTCACCGTGGAAAGGCATAATGGGGTACAGCTGCTCGCTTAGAGGCATCAGACGCGAGCCACTGGGAAGGGTGTCAGGGAGGAACAACCCTTCCAATTCCTGCCCTTGCTCCTGCTCCCGGTAGCAAGTTGGGCACACGAATCCACTGACAAGTGGACGCCCACGAGACAGTGTTTTTCCAGAGGGGTCAGTCCAGTCAAGCCGGCCATTAGGACCAAAGGGCACAGCACCATTTCTTACAAATTGATGTATTTGGTAGAAAGAGAATACTCACATGCCTTACATTTTCAAAGTAAGTTCCTAAATGAATGTATTTTGTATACCTTTTACTCAAAATGGAAAATAATATAATTTGGGACTGTGTAGAGTCATCTATGTCTTATGCCAGGAACAGGATGTGAATTTCTTTCATGCAGTATATGTTGTGTAAATGAAGATCCCATAGGAAAATTACAAACTGTGCCAACAGAGTGCCACAAAAACCAGCCTAAAAATTTAGATTTCTTCAGGAGTTTCTAAACTAGTGGCTAACACGTTTTTCTTTCTTTCTTTTTTTTTTTTTTTGCTTGAATTTTTATTAGTACATATTTGCAATACACAATGTTTACAGTCTTACAGAATAGGTACAAGTGTTCTTTTTTTAGGGGGGTGCTAGGGATCGAACTCAGGGCCTTGCCCTTTGTTAGGCAAGCACTCTACCACTTAAGCTAAATCCCCAACCCCATGTTTTCTTTAAAGTCAGTAAGTAACTTTGGTTTTGTAAACACTCAGGACATATACTTGATGTCTACGACCAGTGAATCAATGTGGCAGTATTTGTGAGAGTACATATCAGGGAAGATTTGGATTTTCTCCTATGGAACATAGTTTGCTAGTCCATATTTAATTTATTCAATTCCCAGTAAGTAAGCTCAGCAAAATCAAATAAATGGTTACTAATCCTATTTTAATGTGCTGTTCTGAATTTACATTTTATGTATATTCTTTTTATTTCCTTTAGAACGACTACAAAGTTGTTAGTCTGCTCAGAACAAATTTAATCAGAAAAGAAAGAACTACTAAATTAGAAAAAAAAGAAATTATTGTGTCTTTCTTATGGAAACTAAATTCATAACTGGATTATTTATATGCTTTTTGAAAAATATAGTTATACTTTGGATTTTAAAAATCAGTTCTAATAAGACACTCAAGGAAGTCTTTCCTACTTGCATTCAAAGAGTAATTCTTATGGTAAAAAAGTGTCAGTTGCTACAGAAACCAAATCTCATTAATCACAGTGGTTTAGTACAGTATTTTTTGTTCAGTTATTTGCTGTTTCCTTTAATGCATTTTTCACTTATTTTTTGTGTCTTCACTCAATACAATGAAGATGCTCCTGGTCCACAGAAATCTTTCTACATAAGAATGTGGGAACCTGTGCTGCCCTCTCTTCTGCTTCTCCTCTAATTTTTCAGATATCTACCCTTCCCGAGAGGATGGAGGAGAAGAGAGGTAGCCACATTGTGTGGGATGCTTTTGTGGACAAGACTGCTAAATTCAAATTGCATTTTCCTTTGGTCTGCACACATGCTCACGGTCCTTTCTCTATGCCAGGTAGGTAAGCTGTCTCCAGGAACAAAATAAGAAGATGAACAAGTAGCCATCTCTGTAATAAAAGTCAAATTTCCTAGCTGAAAAAGCATGAAAATATAAATTGAATTAGAAATTATGAAGAATGTGTTTCTATATAGTACGGTCTAGTGTATCTTTAGTATAAATTTTATTATGTGACAGTTACCGAAATTATGTATTGAGACATAAGGATTATATAACAGTTTATTTTTAATTTTTCTTTTATCTATTTAAAATTATTTTGAATATTTTAATGTGTTTCTTTAATCTAGGGCATGATCAACAACTGAAAGTATTTTCTCTTTATTATAACTATAGATTGTAATATTCAGTACATGAATTTAAAATCTTTATGATTACGTAGAACTAATGTTTATCTTATACATTTGTTTTCCTTTAAATGTAAGTGACTTTGAGTCAAAATATTTATTCGAGATCACTTATTTTTACCAAACTTTTCATTTTGTAATAGTTTTTGGATTTACAGTTGAGAAGATAGTACGTGGATGTTCTACAAACTATGGAACCCATTCCTTTGATTGTTTACATCTTATATTATTGTGGTACATTTGTCACAACCAAAGACCTCATATTGATACATTATTTTTAACAAAAGTTCATACTTTGTTCATATTTAGTTTCAAGCTAATGTGATTTTTCTGTTCCAAGAAAAAAAAATTTCTTTTTCAAAAGACCATATTACTTTTAGCAGTTATATTTCCTTGGGATCTTTTTACCTCTAAAAGTTTCCCAGACCTCCCTTGTACAGAATGACTTTGACATATTGAGAAATGCAGGTCATGTGTTTTCTAGAATACCTCTCAGTCACAGTTTATGATAACTAAAATAGGATGCTGTATTTAAGGAGAAAGACCACAGAATGAAAAGTATGATATTCACCAACTCATGCCTGTGAGTAGATGACTTACAATCTTGGTACTAACCTTGAGTGTTTGTTTGAGGTACTTAGCGTCATACCTTGGCACTATAACATTACACCTCCCTGTATACCCACGCTGTCCACATCATGTACAATGGAAGTTCCTTGCCATGTGTATGCAAATTTAAAGGATGTCAAGTTATGTTCTACCTCCCTATGTGCAAAGTATATGTGTGAATTATGGGATATTCTGCATAGAAGAATATCTATTATTTCCCATTTGCTCATTCAATCATGTATTTTTACCAGTATGAACTGTATCAGCATTTTATATTTTGGGCAATGATCAATACTCATTTATTCTGTTGCCCAAATCACCACAGCATTAGCTGTGGGCCTTCAGCTGGCCCCTATGTCCCTTGACACACTGTCCTGGTTTTCCATTTTGAACACTTCTTTCTTTCCGGATTTACAAGGTTGTTCATGTTCCCCTCTAAATGTTTTTGCCCTAATCCAGCAAAAATCAGCTCCAGCTCTCGGGACCCTTATTTCCTTTCATTGGTAAATGGTATAAGAAATAGAAAGTCCAGCTCTAAAAATTTTATGCTTGAAATAAAATTTAATTTTGATTACTGGAACTATTTACACTCTTCCCTATGTGCTTTAAAGATGTAGAATTAGTAAATGTATATTTGCATCCTACATAAATCCAAATGACAAGATATTGCCTGTTACATGGACATTACACATACATGTTAGAATTTTTTTAATTACAGTTGGACCCATGACTATCAACCATATGTGGCAATGAGGTATTTTTAGAGCACATCTCATTTAATCTACATTTACTTCAATGGGGTCAATATATCTCCTTTTTTTCTGTATTGTACTGGAAATTGAACTCAGCTACATCCACTTTTTTTTTTTTTTTTTTTTTTTGGGTGCCAGGCATCGAACTGAGGGCCTTGTGCTTGCAAGGCGAGCACTCTAACCACTGAGCTAACATCCCCAGCCCCTACATCCACTTCTTAAACTGTATTTACTTGGAGATAGGCTCTTACTATGTCACTAAATTTGCCAAACAAGGCTGAAACTTGGAACCCTCCTGCCTCAGCCTCTCAGTGTGCTGGGATTACGGGTATACACCACCAGGCCCAGCAGATGTACTCTTATTTTCATTTCACAGACAAGAAAACTATGTTTTAGCTTGATATTTGAATTGGTACGTGCAATCTTAAAGTTCTGTTAAGTAATTTTAGGAGATATTTTCTAAGATAAATATCCTCATCATTTAAAAATATCTAAATCAATTATATTTGAAGTTTTCAAATTTTGTGGCTTAACAAAAGGACACCAAAATTTAGGGAAGTAACCAATGCAATGAGTTACTTTATGTATACTAACTTGTGCAGTCATTTATGAGAATGTATTTTTATAAATAAAGCTCAAATTTATTGTTTTGGGAAAAAAATACAATGCTTCAGCCGAAGCTAAAGAATTGCCATCAAAATTGAGATCAAGTAAAAAGTACATGTTAGTGGTTTACTGTGTACTGTGTGTGCCGTGGTTTGAGAAGACTCTCACACGGGGTTCCTTGGCACCTTCAGGAGAAGGAGGGCACCTGAGAAGCCGCCCAGGCCCCAGTCGGAGCCCACACAGTCCCCGCAGGCTGCTCTTGCTGCTGCTTGGTGGATTCCAGCCCTTCTCTCACTCCCTCGGCAGGTCCTGGCTGTGCACTGAACAAGCACTTTTCTGCCCCGCAGCTGCCACGCATAGACCACAGAGAAGCTGAGCCCAATCGTCACGATCAGAAAGCTCCAAAACTGGGAACCAATATTATGTGGAAAAAAAAAAAAAAGATAGTATTCAAAAGAGAGGAAAACTAGATAGGGAAAAGGGGGATAAAGAAGGAAGGTTAAAAGAAAAGAAAGAAAAGTAAGATGAAAGGGAAAAAAATAGAAAAATGTAAATAAACTTGTTGCAAATAGAGAGGAGTGGGTGAATTGAAGGGAGGGGAGGGGAAGGGGGGGAACCAAGATACATCATGTACAGGTACAAAATAACCATGTTGATTATGATCATTATGTATACAATGTACCAATGCATGTTCTTGATAAAAATAAAAAAACAAAATTTAGAATTAAAAAAAAAAAACAAAAAACTGGGGACCAAAACAAACTTTTTTCTTTAGTTTGGATATTTCTTATAGCTATCAGAAGCTGAATAATACAGTTTGTCAAGCCAAGTATAATTACATTAAAAATTAAATAAATTATTAGTTTAGAAAGAAAAGAAAAAACGGAAAACTTTCCCAGTTTCGTAACATATTAGTAGGGGTAAATATTTCAAATGCAACAGTTTAGGCGGTAATAAATTCTTCACTTGCTCTCCATTGTATGTGTGATTTCACTGGTGGCCTTTCTAATAGAAAAATAAGAAGCAAAACTGTTCATGGACGAACGAATCTTTTTATTCTGGATTCTGCCTAAGGTGTAATTGGTTGGTCATTTTAGAAGCTGACTCTAAGAAAATGAAGGACTAATAATGTTTTTAGAAGACTGAAATGAGTTCAGAGAAGAAACAGAAATGTTTCTTAAAGTTAATTATGTTTACTTTTGATTCTCCCTCCGCGTTCATTACCTGTGAATGGAGCCCCACGTTGGCAGAAGTAATTACCAGGTTTATCAATGCAGGTGGCCGCCTTCTTGTGGGGATTTGATGCGCTCTGAGCTGCTTCTGTTTCACACCTTGTACCTTTGGAAAAAAAAAAAAAAAAGTTCAGTTTTAATAAGGCAAGCAGGTGCCGGGTATAATCCTTAAAGTTGTGCAAGCATTTTAATCCACTTAGCATGATCGTTGAGAATAAATCTCTAAGAAAAGAATGCCATATATAGCATTGTCGAAGCCGTTCGTTTTACCTCACTATAAACTGCAAGTTCTCCTGAAATTAATATGTAGGTGCATCTCCTGCAAGTTTGTAGACGTTCAAAATCTGCTTGGTTGTGAACCAATTTGTCTTCTGCTTGGGAATCCAGTGGAGTAGAGGTTTTGTGTTACAAGGAAGCGAATGAAATGTTAGGCTAAGAAAAATAATAGTTAACAACAAAAAAAGAAATACTGGTGAATCAACAGTACACTGATGTGTGTCCCTAGGGACAAGACGTTCCATACCAGGCGCAGCTGTTAAACATTGTTTACCAGTGAAGTCAGAGGTGCAGCTACATTTATATCTCGTCTTGAAATCTGTAGATGTTACAGAGCTAGGGTGGTAAATTATCTTTTTTATATTAATTTCACAAATTCAGCCTATATGGAAAAAGGAAAAATGGAAATGTCTTTTAGCTGTATAATCTTAGCATTTTCTTTTAAATACTTTCTAGTTCTGGTTTCCCATTCAAACTTCACTTTCAACTTGGGTTGATAACATTGATCCTTGGATTATATCGCTTAGATTATTAAATTCCTGAGTTAACAAAAAACAGTCTACATACATTAAATTGATTCTTTTTAAAAACTGAATCTTGTGATAGCTACTTTTCTTACTAATTTATAACAACAGTAGAAATTTTTATATTGACATATAATGTAAATCACTCACAATGATATGAACTTATATATTGCTTCTATTCTTAAAAATTTTTCTAATATAGTAACATGGCTTTAGACAAATAAATAGGAACAAGCATACTTAAAATATAAGAATTGTTGCTACTATAACCAATAAAATTAATAGTAATTGAAAATCTAACTTTAGAAATCTAACTTTAGAAATCTAAATTGAACAGGAAAAAAATATTATATGAGTGAATTAATATTTCTAAACCTTAAATATGTTTACTTATTTTTATTATGGATCAATTTGTGAAAAAATAGCACAATTAAAAACCAAGTTCATTTCTAAAATACAAGTAGATATTAAAAATCGAGTATATCTGTTTCTGTGGCTATTTAAAATCCAGTAAAATAATCCAAACAGATATTATATATTCAAACATACTACAGGAGAAAATTATGTGTGTCTAGGACATTAGTTGTATCTTCTAAAAGTAAAGTTATTAATCGACCTCAAATTAACCTTCAGCGATCAGAGCTCTGGTCAGTGTGAACCTTTGCCTTGAAATCTACTCTGAAACAGGCAGCCAGAGTACAAGGGAGGATCGAATCACACAGAGAGTGTTTAAATTAAAACAAAACAAAATTCACTACAGTGAAAGGTACACATTGCCATTCATCATCTTCAGAATATTCCCCCTCGTTTGAATTTATCCCATCATCCTCGACACTTTCTCAAGTACTTCTGGAAGTCCCCTTTTGTGTCTTTGTGAGCTGTGATTAAAATATAGGCAGGCTGTCTCCTCACCCAACTTATTCACAGATCTGGCACCATGTTTCTTCTGGCCATTCCCCAAAGTCAAAATGATTATCACAAGTAAATGTTTTGATTGATTCAGGATACTGAGATAGCCACAACACAACTATACACGCAAAAAAGACTTCCAGGATTGCTTCAGATAGGGCAAAGAAAGTTGATATAAATGTGTTGGAAGCTGGGGGGGTACATTCAGTGTGTGTGATGAGTGATTGTGTCAATTTGAGTAAGAGAAGCTCAACTAAATTGGTTTAGCAATTGCACACCCTGGGTGTGTGAAGACTCAGGGTGTGGCCTGAATGGTACAAAGTGGAAATGAAGGATGGATCTGCTTTGGTTTCTTTAGAGGAGCGCCAGTTTTTGTCTTCACCTTGGACATCATCTTCTGGTTTCCAGTATAGACCCTTCAGCCTTTCAGCACGGGAGCCCTCAGTCTTCTGGAGCAGACCCCCAGCCTCCGGCGCAGACGCCCCAGCCTTCTGGTGCATACCCATGGGCCTCCTGATACGGGACTCACAAGGGACACTGCAGTGAGCGCCAGACCTTGGGCTGGACCTCTGATCTCCAGTATGCAGAGGATCCCTCTGTAGTCTTCCACATCTTACTCTGTGCGCGGCCCTAGTAAGCCAATCTGTAAATTCTTATATATTGCTCTATCTTGTATTACATGTGTAACTCTGGTAAATACTGATACAGGGTGATTAATGGCAACATGTCATTTACTGTAATATATTTGCAATTACAACATTCACCCCTTCTTCCATCACACCTCATCGGTACTACCAAGTGCCCAGGTGGCCCCCGGGGGCTGAGGACTCACTGCGCTGTAAAGGTCTCATGGATGCAGCACGCAACTACATCTAAGATTGAGTTTAGAATATGAGATTTTTAACTTCCATTCAAAAAAAATATACAGAGTGGATACGAATATAGTTATTCCCTTTGTTTTTATTTTTATTTTGCTGTGACTGCCACTATGCCTTTCCTCTCTCATTTTGGGGAATAAAGGAGAGTTAAAAATTTCCATTCCTCCTTCAAACTTAAACATGACACACAGCATTAAGGAGATTGACTTTATTTGACGACTTTTCCTTCAAAGACTGAGATATACACATTTGCATGTTGCCTACAACTACTGAGAACAACTTCAGAGTTCCAGCTTTATTAAAATGTTGCAAATTGACTCTCATCATCAAATTACTCTAGATATTAAGAAAAAATGATCTATTTTTAGCAAAATTCCTGAAAGAACGCACATGTAGTATGACCTGTCTTTAGTCACGTAACTCGGCATCGTGGTGATGGAAAGGAACAGAGAACTTGCTGTTCGGCTGCAGTGACATTGGGGTGGCCACCCAGTTTGGGGGGCTGTTACCGCAGGGCTGCAGGCTGCAGCACTGTCCAGGGTCTGCGGCTTCCTGGCTTCCCTCCTTTGTGACACCCTGACACACCTCTGTGTCTTCCTCTAGTACCCGACCTCCGGTTGGCATCAGTTTTCCAGGTCTCATCCTAAAGACCTCTCCTAAGGCCTGTAGGCGTTATTCTAAAAATCTTTATGGTGATAGTAGTTACATTAGCTTGAGGATATTAGTGTCGCCCACAATATTTAACTCTATTCAGTACTTCATTCAGGATATTATGATTCATTTTTATTATAAAATATTTATATTTCAATTTTACTGATGACACAAAGGAAAAAAAATAACCCAAAACATTAGATACTTGTGGTAAACATGATTAATGCTAATAAATCACTAATGTGAACCTCTATTTCATTTTCTCCTATTTTCTGGGATAGAGTGTGTTATATCCACCATCCTCTAAATTAGTATCATTGGTTACATTTTTTTGCAATGTGTTTGCCTTGCTTTGCTCTCTAGATAGTGGTACTCACATAGAATTTGAAAAGTGTTTTATCTGCCTTTCCTATAGAAAAAAAATAAATATATTATTGGTATTATCTCTTCTTTAAATACTAAAGAGAATGTACTAGGGTAGCCATATGAATTCTTGATTTTAATCATGGGTGACCGTTTAATAATTCAATTTCTCTACTTATTATTTATCCAGTTTTTAATAATGTGTTCTTAAGTTTTTGCGACATTTGCCTTCCTAGGAGGTTTTATGTTCCTTCTAACTTGTCAAATTTGTTTTGATGAACTTGTTCATAACATTCTTTATGCTCTTTTAAAATCACAATAATGTTGTTAAGATTCCCGCTTCCCTTCCTCTTTTTGGCAATATGTGTCCTCTCTCTTTTCTTCTTAGTCTAGATAAGTAGTTATGAATTTTATTGGTCTTTTAAAAGAATTATTATTTTTGTATTGTACTTTATTGATTTCCAGTCTTTATTGTTCCCTCTTTTATTTGCGTCATGTTGAATTTGCTTTTGTTTTTCAAGCTCCTTGATGTGCAAGCATAGATTACTGAATTTATACGTATCTATCTTTGAAATATCAACATTCAAAGCTATCAGTTTCTATGTAGGGATCTCATTAATTCGGTATACATTTTAATATGTCATATCATTTTCATCCTCTTGAAGAAATTTACTATAATTTTCTGCGATATCTTCTTGATCTCTGAGGTATTTAAATGTGTGTTGACTAATTTCAAATATTGGCACATTTCACATATTGTACTGGTATTGATTTTTAATTAATTCCACGGTGGGTTTGTTTTGAATCTAAATATTCCCCACATGAAAAATGTTCCTTGTGGACTTACAGGTAATTTATGTTTGTTATATCTTTCTGTTGTATTGACATTTTATCACCATGAAATATTCTCTTTTGTTTCTAAGAATACTTCATGTTTTAAAGCTCTTTTGTTTAAAGAATAAAAAGTACTAGCAATTTATTTGTGGAAACAAAACCCATTGTAAGAACAAGAAAATATAGTAAGAAAAATCTCCTATATTGTGAAGAAAAAATTGAAAGAAAAATGAAGTCACTTATCAGAGTAGTTCCAGCACTCTGTCATTCCAGCATCTGCTTACAGATAAGCAGGTGAAGAAAATAAAAAAAATAAATAAAGAATCTTCATACTTATAAATAGTAAGCTTATGAGGCTATGTTGTTAGGTGGAAGTTATATATGTGGTTTAATAAAAAATGTAATACAAAATTTCAGAATTTGTAGGATGCAAAGAAAATGTAAATGAATCTTGAGAGGACATATCAGATGAAACAAGGAAAAATTTTAAAAAGTATAGCATCCTTTTAAATATTTTCAGGAAATTACTTTAAAATATTCTTCAGAAAAACCAAGCAGATATACAAACAAGAGACATGGTTTATGAAGCTATTTACCTTAAAAATTCAATGACAAGGAACCCAACAATAATAGCTGAGAAACATCCTTATCCAAAATAAAAATTGAACCCAGGGAACACTGAAGAAGTTATTTGTTAAAGAAAATTTTGTAGCAATAGTCTACATATAGAGGGACATGAAAGTGTAGTATATTTGTAGTTTAAAGCGGAAATTAATAGGGGCTAACTTATTAATTATTGAGATTACTAATTTAGATTAGTTTATTAGTGCTTAACTAATGATTAAAAGCCACTGAAAAATTCGAGAGGAGAAATTTTTAAGTATAAAGTGTAGAGTCCAAATATAAGTAAAACTAAGACCAGGACAGCTAATTAAGTGTAAAATAGATTATTTCTTCTCGAAACTAGAAATATTGGTCTTCAAATGGATCTGGGTTGCAAAATAGGAAACTGGAAAAGATACACAATTCCAGCTTCAGTTCTGTAGCAAATAATAGTTATATATTTATAATAATGTAAATGTTAATAACTGGTTTCAATTTCTAAATGAAACAAGGAAGAGTCAGTTGTACTTACATTAACATATTTGAATACAATGTAGTCAATAATGAGAAATGTTAATGGAAATTGAAGGTGATAGGATTTGGTAGGTTGAATAATTGGGAGAGAGGTAGATAAAATAGAAGGGGAACTGATATCCTTAACTTCAATAAAGATCAATATAGATTATGTGAATTTGATTAAGAAATGATGCTTAATATATTATTAATGTGTCAGCAGAAGAACTGAATTTAATAACATTAGCTAAGGAAAGAACATTGGAGAAGAAAGGTGGATTGGGTAATCAGTGAGCAAAAGATTCATCTATCACTTTGGAGAGTCAGTGAGTAACATATAATTTCATCACAAAATTCCACATGTATGTGCAAGTCACAGCAGAAACTGGAGTAAAATAGTTCTCTCTTAGCTGAGATGAAAGTTGGAAAAAATGCTCTGGGACTCTGAATTTTGTTTAAAGTTCTTTTGATTTTTATTTACCACATTCATTCTGTATTTTAAGCTATTTCAATTATTTAAATTGTATTTTTATGAAAATGTCATAAAATATTTTAAATAGATGATTATGTACAAGTTAGTTTGAAATTCATAAAAATGACTAGTTCTGTAGCTATCATTAAGTAAATTAAAATTTGTCATTCTTAATTTTATAAGCAAACACACAACGAATTTAAAGTTATCTTTCAACTTCAACTTTCCACTGATATATACTCACAGTTACATATAAGTGCAACTTTATTTAGTAAAGTCACCCATATTTGTTTCTTATAACATTTCATGAAACTCTGTTATGCAAAAGAGGCTTTATAATTAATTCTAATAAGCCCATTTT
>PVJO010025234.1:0-23560 GCA_004026905.1 Hystrix cristata | reverse complement strand
AGGAGAGGTTGCTACAGATTGCATCCAGAAACTGCTCGGGAAACTGGTCATGGCAAGCCTGCAGCCAGCTTTGGGCACCCGGTGCCCATGAGACTGCATACCACACAGCAGTCTGGCAGATGGCAGCAGTGCTAGGAGGGGGTTGTGGGGTGGCAGGCTTGGCGTGCTGGCAGATCAAGTGGATGGAGAAGTTGGAGATACTGTGGGGTGGTGCTGGGCCCGAGTGGGTCTCACAGAGGGCTTCTACAGAGATGGCTCACTGTTGGCGAGGTCGGATATGGTCTGAGGGCTGGGAAGTCCTGGGCAGAGGTATACCAGTGCTCAGGCAGTGGAGGAGGGCGGGGGGGGGGTGGCGATCCAGACAGAAAGCCCATATCTAGTAATTATGCAACTATTGACTCCTTTCCTCTGGAGAACCCTAACTAACACAGATTTTGGCGATAGGAATAGTTCTAGAGAAATGGAATTACAAGGATGAACTTCTCTAATTGGTTTCTGGAGTTGACTAATTTGCTGAGGCCTGAAGTTGTCATGGTCTCTCCTTCTGAAAGTGGAGAGTGCTGCGAGTCTGTGGTGTGAACTACTTAAAGTAATACACAACACAGATCCGTTTGATTGTCCTAATTCACCAGTTGTGTGATGCAAGGAATTTAGTGACTCTATATATAATATTTTGAACATTTTTGGAAGAATAAAAGATATAATAATGCTGGCTGGTTGCTACTAACATTTCTGGACAAACTACTAAAAGAGAATAATGAGCACCACACACGAATAAACAATCTAAAGTCTTCTAAGTGTGTTGACAAAGTAATAAAGAAAAATAATGAACTAAGGCTTCAAATTCCCAGCTCCAGATATGCATAAATAACCTAAAGGCTTCTAAGTGTGTGCTGAAGGACACTCTATTCCTTTTGCCATACACAAACCTCTCACAAACCAAACACAAACTTCATAATGCATTTAACTGAATTACAGTGCAAGTTTAATATTTGGTCTCAAAGTGTAGCTGCAGTTAACATGAGGGCGCTGATGAGAAAAGAATAGGATCCTATAAATTGGCATGGAGATGTTTGGGAGGAACCCAGTGAGTTTGGGGACATTAAACTCCTAAATTCTGATGAGACTGTTTTGCCAGAAGACGACATTTCCCCACCTTTAGGGCAGAGGCACCCCCACCCCACCCCACCCTCTGTGATGTTGGCTTCCACCTGTACTGAAGGGAACTAACCTTGTGTGGCCTACGGAAACAGTAATGACCTCCCCCCATGCAATTGCCAGGAAAGACGCGCTGACTCTCCTCTGGACCCGCTCTCACCACCCAGGTCTACTACTAGGCTCAGATTTCAGAAGCCTCCTAAAGGTGAGGTACACAGCATGATCCACGAGGAAGTACACTACGCTCTCAAAGAACTTCTCAAATTTTCTAATCCTGACAAGCACAGGTCTGGGGAACAGGTACGGGAATTGATTTTAAGAGTGTGGGATAATGGTGAAAGAAACATAAACAAGGGTCAAGCTGAATGTCTTGATATGGACCTATTAAATAGACATTCTGGATTTAATGTCACAGCCGGTAGAGTTAAAGCAGTACTAACATTTTATTTGGTTGAATGACCGAAGTACAGATCAAAAGATGACCCACCGTGAGTGAACTGAGATGCCTCTTATTTGTTGGTTTGCTGTTGATGAAGGTATTCACGGGTTTGAGGAAATGGGAATGCTGGAGTTGATTTGCCAGATAAAACCTACTCCTCCACACTGGGAGGAACCCAGAAATGTGCCCTTCATTGATACACCAAGAAACAGTTTTGTGAGAGGTGCACCACCATCCTTGAAGAGGTCATTGCTCTCTTCTTTATGCCAGACTGTACAGTGGGGACTGTAGTCACCCAACTGGGAAACGTAAATATGATGAGTATAATTAGATCCCGGGGTGGCTGGGGCTAAGTCATAGCCTCAAGTGCCAGTGGCAAAAGGGGCGTATTGTAATGGACAGCAGACACAAAGAACGGATCAGAACTGTCTGGCACGTGTAGACCTATGACATTGGCTAATCGCAGTGTTCTCAGAAGTGAAATAGATAAGAAGCCTGCTGAACTTTTATTGGATCTATGTAAGCAGAAAATTTTTAGGGCAAATGAACAAAAAGCTAGCCCAAATCATAGCAACAGAGAATCGTGGCCCATCAAGCAAATCCCAGACTTGAACCAGTATACACACCCAAAACCCCATGAATGAAAGGGAGGTTCTCTTGAGGAATAGCCTGGTACACTAAGAAAAAGCCAATCTTTCTCCCAACCTTCCCCAAAGGGACCTACGGCCTTTCACTAGGGTAACTGTACATTGGGAGAAAGGAAATGACCAGACATGTTAATAACTTTTGGATGCTGATTCTGAACTAATGCTGATTCCAAGAGATCCAAAACATCACTGTCATTCTCCAGGAGGGGTAAAGGCCTATTGAGGTCAGGGATCAATTGTGTTTTAGCCAAGATCTGACACGCAATGGATCCATTGGTTCCCTAAAGTCATCCTATGGTTGTTTCCCCAGTTCCAGAAAGCCTATTTGGGATAGATATAGTTAGATCTTGGTAGAATACCTATCTGGGTTCCTTAACCTGTGGCAGGAGAACTAATGATTGGAAAGGCCAAAAGAAACCATTAAAATGGCCTCTGCTTAGGAAAATAATAAATCAAAACCAGTATCTAGTTCCTGGTGGGATAGCAGAGATTAGTGCCACCGTCCCTATTTAAGTCTCCTATTTAGCACGTGCAGAAGATAGATGGGTCTTGGAGGATAATGATGGATTATTTTAAGCTTAATTAAATGATGACTCCAGTTGCAGCCACTGTACCAGGTGTGGTTTTCTTCCTTGAGCAGATTAACACTTCTCCTGATACATGGGGTGTGACCACTGATTTGGCAAATGCCTTTTTCTCCATACCTACCCATAAAGCCCCCAAAGCAGAAAGTGATAGCATAAGATTCAAAATTGAAGGTTTGGGCTGGGATACGGTGGTAGAGCATCTGAGGCCCAGGTTCAATCTCCAGCCAATAAACATATACATATGTACATACGCACATACTGGAATTTTTCTTGAAACTGCCAAGAGAATGGTCCAGAATAACAATGAGAATGGAAAACACCCATCCTGACCCAAGGTCCAGAGGCCTCAGGAAGGTAGTAAGTAGAGAAACTTCCATCATTTGACAGGGCTCTCAAGAAAGAAGCGTTTTTAGAAAAAGCCCAGGATTAAGTCCATGCCGGGTGAAGAGTTTAGAAGATATTGAAGATATAGAGGATGCAGTATTAGAGGCAGTGTAGACTGCAAGACCATCTTAATTACAAAATCAATTGCAGTTCAAGGAGTTCCAAAAGATACCCTCAGTTTTGATCATTCACTGAACATACTCACAGAAAATACTGAAAAATACTATAATTGCAGTTGGGTTTGTTAAGATTAAAAGCAGCTAATGGGAGAAGCAATGAGGGCAACATCCAGGAAAGGACCAAACTTGGACCTTCTAGTTGTCTGCTCCCCTTTAAGTCAAGGACAGCACCGCCTCCCAGCATCGATGTTAGACAGACAGCACACTCAGAGTATTGCCAGCCAGGCATCTCACTGGAGTCTCGGTGTGCAGAGTTCTTGTTAGGGCTCCATCATGTAGGCTCATATGTCCTAGTTCTATCTCCAGCTCCTCAGGAGATGAGATGGAGCTGGTACCCTCCCTAAGTCACGTTGTTATTTATTTGGATTATCCAAGGCTAGCAGGTGAGCAAAGACATTCTTATCAAGCATCACAGTCCAGGTGTTTAGAGATGACATCTAGAAGCCAAGAGAAAGGCTGGCTTCCCATGCAATATTAAATTCTGCAGTACATAAGAGATTTATGCTGATAATTGACATTTTACATTAGATTGTATGTCTGTGTTCATGTGAGAGTCTCCTACCACACAGGTGAGAGCTACACAGGTGAGATCCTTGAGGTCAAAGTCCATGCAACTTGCAATGTCTGACTGGTAGACGAGCAAAAGAATAATTGAATCTTGATTCTGCACTGTAAAATTAGTCTCACATACATGGGGCTGGGAAATGTGGTTTTATTTCTTCTTTTTTATGAGTGTGGGTGTGTCTCTGAATTTCATTTGCTCCTACAGTGAACAAAAATTTTCATTTAATCAGTGGGAAAGCCCCTGGAAGAATCCTATTCTGAAGAATTTTTACTCTCTGAGTTGGGTGACAAATTTATTCAAGGATTTGTTGGATTTCAGAAGGACGTAGTTCTACAAAGTGAGGGCTTGTTGCCTAAACCGATGCATGCTTTACCAATGGAGAAAATAAATGAATTGTCAAGCATTTCATGACTCGATGGGCTTCTGGCTTACCTCAGCACAAAGGAAGACCATTGCTCACAAAGGCAAATGTGATTTTATGTGTCTGACAGACTTATTCTCACTACTCATCTTTCTCATTATCACTCGAAAAATTAAGGAACAGCTAGAGATGAAAACATAAAAGAATGAGAATAAAGGACTAGAATTAAACAGATATATCAAAACTTCTTTTGATGTTACAAATCACCAGGCTCGAATTATGTCAATATGCACAATGCTTCAGAAGGTGAATCTTGCTATTATTAAAAATAGCCCAAGAATATAAATACCATTATGCAGTCAAATTACATGATATATCAAAGTATTAGGAAAAATACTGTTGAAAGAGAAAGGATCCCAATTCTACTAATTTCTCTAACAACAGTGTTAAATCTGTGTGGTCCCTCTTACAGTGCACCATTCAGTCTATTACTCAGTCCTTTTTTTCTTGTTTTCTTTTTTTTTTAAGTTTTTTTCCCTCAGCACACAGTATAAGGGTTTAAAAGTTTGTCATTACACTCTAACCTCCAAAGAAAAGGTGTGTGCTTTTCTCATTTTAAATCATTTGAGACATGTACACTCTAAAATGGAGCAAGATGAAGGCAGTTAGTTGACACTGCAGACGTTTACAGGAGTCAGCCAGCAATGATGTCAGCCAGGATGGTACCTGTTTCAACCTGATGCATCACCGAATCCTTCATTTAACTGGACTTGCCTAAGTGTGTCTTCAAGTCAGTCTCGAGGCAGCTTTGTTAGATCTGTAATGTGATCACTTATGAAGCTTTTTGTAATTTGGTTTGTAATCATTTCGTGAGAAATTATGCATTCTTAATTTATTACAGTGTTCTTTCAATTACTATCATCCTACTTCGTGCAATATCGTATGTAAGAATTCTACCAGGGGACAATTCCACTTACTCCACTATTCTTAATATAATTGTTACTGTTTATTTTACTACTTTGTATATTGTAAAGTGAACCAAAGAAAGTTTTATTTTTATGTTAAGCAATCAGTAACCTTTTAAAGGAAATAATAGGAAGAAGATAGCCGTTTATATTTATCTACCTATCTACACTTTTTATATTCTTCATTCCTTCTTATAGATTCTTCATTCATTCTTGCTGATTTATGGTTCCATATGCTATAATTTTCAAGTTACTTTAGTATTTCTTGTAGTGCAGTCACATCATAGATGCATATTTAATTTTCACTCGTCCGAAAATGCCTTTATTTTACCTTTATTGTGAAAGACATTTTTCTCGGTGTATAAAAATTGGTTTATGTTTTTCCTTTAATTTTAGCACTCTAAAGATATTTCGTTTTCTTCTGGTCTGCATATTTCTGGTGATAACTCGACCATCATTTGCATCTTCGTATGCCATGTGCATTTTTATTTTTCTGTATTTTTATATTTTTTACTCTTTATTTTTGGTTATCAACAATTTGATTCTGGTGTGCTTAGACGTGGTTAGCCTTTTATCCTACATGAGATTTTGTAAGTTTCTTCAATCTGTAAGTTAATATTTTCTCAGAATTTTGGAAATTTATGGTCATTACTCACTGTTTCTGGTACATCACCTTTCTTCTTTCCTTCTGGGACTCCAACTGCACATTTGTCAAACTGGTTCTCTTATTCCCACAAGTCCTTACGACTCTTTTTACTTTTATTACAAGTCATTTTTCACCTTATTTTTCAGACTGGATAATTTCTAGTGATTATAATTCTTTTAAAGTTTTTGTCTGCTAATTCCAACATTTGGGTTATTTGGAGGTCCATTTCTACTGATTGCATCTTTCTTGGGTTTTGGTACACATTTTTCTACTGCTCCATAAGTTTAGTAATTTTTAAAAATGGTATGCTGAGCATTATGATGATTATTTTGTCTTCATTATGTTGTCTGCTTTTGATGAGCATTGAATTTTGTTCTATAATGGAGTTAAATTATTGGCAAATTCTTCTGTTTCTTTCAGACTTTTTTTTTTTGGTTAGGTTTGGTCTTTGTGTGTGTGTGTGTGTGTGTGTGTGTGTGTGTGTGTGTTCTACAAATATATCTCTTCTTTTAAAGCTGTACTTACTCCTTAAACATGACTTCTTTGGGTCCTTACTAAATAACAGGTACACGAGAAGGCTGAAGTAGTATTCAAACATCTCCCAGCATTTCAAGGCCTTTTGCATCTCTATTATAGGACATGTCCAAGATTTACAACGTCTGAGAGACTTTAACATATCTCTCCCTACACACATGCCAGGGTCCCTCAGGACATCCTGTGTAGATTTATGGGATCTCCTTTATACACTGCTGCCTCCTCCCAGTACCCTACCCCAGAATTTCTAGGTGTTTTGTTGTTTTGGACTCTTATATCTCTTTCTTTGCTTTATAAGACCATCAGACCCACTTGGGTTCTCCCTGAGCTGTGATCTGGAAGATAACTCCAGACGGGAAGCCATCTAACTGTGGTGATTATTTTGTGCTGTTTTCTCAATGATTGCAGTCTTGAGCCTTTGTGTTTAGTGCTTAAAAACAATTGTCTCACATATTTGGTTCACTTTTGTAGTTTCTTTTGACAGGAGGGCAAGTGTGGCATTGTTTATCTCATCATGGTATCAGGTTGAATCCTGATTTCCTTTTATGCATGCAGATATGGGTCAAGAAAGACTGTAATTTCCAAAACATTGCAATGATGCCATATATTTCTGGTAACATTTAGAACATAATCATTGCTCAGTGAACATAAACAGAATGTATTATGCTAAATTAAACCAAAATTCTTTGAAAGGACTGAATTTTCTACCACTAAGACCTTTGAAACCTCTGTTCTTTCTTGGTAGGTATATTGAATGTGGCATTGGGTCCGAAAGGCATTGATTTAGAAGAATAAATATTATATTTGATTCAATTAAAAATGAAATCTCATTATTATCTCAGGAGTTCTTTAGACTAAGATTTTTAATCAACATTTATGGATAAAATATAAAGAAAACCTAGTCTTTCAAGGAAAAGTTCATTCTGCCCGATGCACCAAATACCCAGCATATCTGCTACATTTGTACACAGACCCTATAAAAGTTGCTAAAACTAGAATATTTCCAGGAATAGATCATGCTGCAAGGGAAATTTTTGTTCACAAAGGAGAAGTCCCGAGGGAAAGTCTTCTACTGATACAAACATATTAGTTGTTGAACTGAGATGAATGGGGAAGTCATCATGCTTTCACATGAGCAAAGGATGCTGTGGCTTTGAGGATAGTCCCAATGATCTAGTTTGAAACATTCCAGTGAATATTTTAGCTTTGTTGAAATTTTACTTTTATAAGCCTTATAATGGATATTGTCAGAATATTTATTTATTTTCATAGATTTATTTCATAATGAGTGTTAAAGTATAAATCACAGAATGGGAAGATTTTTCTTATCAAATCTTAGGATACGATGATCAGAGAAAAGAAATTTTCCTCCAAACATGGTAGTGGTGATTGTGTTTTGATTATTTATAAAGAAAATTTAAAAATCAAAGGTTGCAAGCAGAATTACTTAGAAATTCAACAGCATATAAAACATTACATATCTTAGGCATTCATTTTATCTTCCCCATATCCAGGAAGTGATACCAAATGAATTTTCTGATTATTTGTTAACTTTTTCTCAGTCTACAAACATTTACTGAGCACCTAAAATATGAGCCAGATACGAATTATTCTTTGTTCTTCATTTCAGTTCTAAAGAGTGATAAAGAGGTGAGAATTTCCTCTTTGCAGGTAGCACTGGCCTTTTAAATAACTCCATTTACTGAGACTTTCCCACTGCGAGGTCAAATGACGTATTGAGTGCCTTTTATTTCTCCAGTCAAAATCGACTTCTTGTTAAGATCAAATCTCTACCACAAGTTTTTCTCTTCTTCACCCTCTTACTATGTTTTGACTGCTTAGGTTATCAGAAATTTTTCCTCTTTTCTGTGTTGCTGTTGCTTTCCATCTTTTTCTTTAATTTCATGCAACCCATATTTATTAAGCATCTAACACAAGCTAGTGATTATTCAAAGTACTTACTAACAAAACACACATCCCCTCATGGAACATATGTTTTAGGAGAAAAGAGGCCAAAAACATGACTGAGGACTATTTCCTGGTATCTTAGAAAGTAGTAAATAATGCAGAGGAAAGAAGACTAGGGAGTGTGGGAACTGTAGTTCAAGTAAGACAGTCGGTCAGGTTAGACCTCAGTGAGAATGTTACCTCGAAGAAATGATGGAACAAGCCACACAAAGCTATGTGAAGTGTATTAGATGTAGAAAATCTACATGTAATTGCCCTGAGACCAAAATGTCTTGTATTCCAGGTAGAGCAAGGTGGTTATGGTGTCTAGAGGAAACCAATCATGAAAGAATGTAGTTTATGAGCTCCACTGAGGAGTAAGAAATGGGGCAGATAGGGGAGGGTCTTGTGGACTAATGTAAAGGCTTTGACTTTCACTTTGAGATTTAGAAAACCACTGGAAAGCTTTTGAACAGATAATTGCTATGGTATTTTTAAAGATCACCTTGACTGCTATATTTAAAAATGTCTGAAGAGGAGCAAGAAAAAGAGCAGAAAGACCAGCTAGGAGGCTACTTCGGTAACCCAAGAAATCATTACAGCAACATAGACCACAGTGTTAGGAGCAGAGGTCGTAATAAGGGGTCACATTCCAGACACATTTTGAATATATAACTGACAGGATTTGCTGATTAACTGGAGGTACAGTGAAAGAAAAAGAGAAGCTAGAATGATTTCAACATCTTGTGCCTGAGAAATTAGGGAAAAAATGTCTCTAGTAATCAAGATGAGGCAGACGAACTATTGAAGAGATTTGGTTGGAGGAAAGGTCAGAAATTCTATTTTAGGTATGTTACTTTTGTGATGTTCTCTAGACAAATCAAGATATCACTAAGGGCTGAGACACAGAGTTTGGTGTTCAGAAGTGAGAGGCTGGGGCTGGATGTATGTACTTGGGTGTCCCAGTACATAAATAGTATTTAAAGCCACGAGAGTGGAGGAAATCACCGAGGAAATGGGTAATGTTAAGCATCAGAGATGAGGAGGGACCAGCAAAGGACATACCAAAAGAATATCCAGTGTTAGAGGACAAATACCAAGAAGGCATATAGGAGTATTGGAAGTCAAGTGGAAAAAAAATAAGGCAAATAGCACTGACAGATCAAATAAAGTGAGGACTAAGAACTCTGTTTATTTTCACGATGTCATCTGTGATTTTGACAAAACTGTTTTCATTGGAATGATAGAATGAAAAACCTGATTGATGTGGTTTGAAAGAGTAGGGGAGGAGTTAAATTGGAAACATCAAGTTCACATTAATACTTCAAGGTTTTTATGTTAAGTGGAGCAGAAAAATTAGGAAGTAGTTGAGACTGAGAAAGGGCTGTTTTGAAAATGGAAAACAGTTTATTTGCATGCTGATAAAAATGATCCTTGAGAGAGAGAGAGAATGGAGGATTGATGAAACAATTTTCTGCAATAAGTGACAAAGGAATTTATAAAATCTGGTCTTTAGCAAAGAGAGTGAACAGTAACAGGAAGAAAAATAAATGGTCACAGATGTTGGATGAGAATAAACATGTGGGAGTTTGTAGAAGCTCTTTTCCAAATGCTTCAATTTCCTCAGGCAGTTAGTATGGCCTTAAGCTGAGAACAAGAATCAGGTGAAGGTGTTTGGTATTTGGAGGGAGAGGAGAAAAGGTGAGCTAGCTAGTCAGGAAGATGGGACAGGTGAATGCCATGAAGAGGCATTGTACGAGTATCCAATAGTATGAAGGACCCCCCACTAAATGTTATGATTATGAATTTAAATGATTTGTTTAGTAAAGCATTTTACTCCAAACACATTTAAATAGGAGAGAGGAGGTAGAATGGGATGAGAAATTAATTTAACAGGTTTGTGGTTTAGTCACACAAGCAAAACCAAGAAGAATCAATGAAATTCAGGAAGTTTGACTCTTGAAACTCACCCCTGGTCCCTCTTGACAGTGTACTCTGACCTAAATCAACATTTTTTTTCTTTTCTGTATTTTTAAACTTCTGGTAAATTCTTTTACTGCCCACATAACTGGCCCTCCATACACTATATGACACAGAAATAATTCCACCAAACATGATGCAACTACCTTGCATATAAACAAAAATGTAATAATTCCTTCCCCAAAGTCTCAAGAGTTCTAACTTTTTCAAAAGTCCAAGTCAAAGTCTCTTCTCAGACTCAAGACAAACTTTTAGTTGAAAACCCTGTGAAAATAAAAACATGTCATATGATCCCAAGGTACAAGGACCCAGGGTAAAGATATTCCACTTCCAAAAGTTATGAAAAGGGAGAGGGACAAGAGTAGGACCAAAGCAGGATTAAAATCCAGCACAGCAAAAATTAAGTCTTATAGCTCCACATGCAGTATCCAGGGTACGTGATAACTATATGTAAATTTCCAGAGCTTGGGCATCCCCACCTCAATGGCAATGCTGGGTGCAGCCCACAAGGCCTCATTCTTTGGCTGGCTTCACTCATGACCTACAATTTTCCTCAGTGGACGCTCCATATCCCTTGCATTGCTGACTCCCTCGGGTCTCCCCTACACCTTTGGCTTCATTTCTGTGGCTTCATACATTGCCCTCTCAGGTGGTCCTTGCCTGTTATCCCAGGCTCCGTTTGAAATCTGTGTGGAAGCTTTCTCAACCCCACAACTCCTACATTCTGCTGGCTACTAAAATCAGCACCATATAGGCAACATCAAGGTCTGCTAACAGCTTGAGCAGTAGCCAAGACTCCTTGGACCATGGATGTAGTGGTCTCTGTGTGCCTGGATAGCTGATCATGGTGAAATTAATCATGGGGAATCAATTCCCTAGACACCTTGTTTTGAGCAAGGATCCAGGAACATTGGACACTTTTGCCCCTTTACCTTATGATGGTGGGTCTTGCTGATTTCTGAGATTCCCTAAAGGCATCTTTCTTCTTGTCTCTGTACAAAGTACTTGTTTTCTTTTTAATGATACTAATTTCTTCAGTAAGCACACTCCTTTGTCCCCACCTTTACACAATTCCTGTTGGACTAAAATTTAAAATTTTCAAAGTTTTCCTCTCTGCTATTTTGCCCCCACTTTTCACTATAAATCTGGCTAAAAGCAGCCACTATTATCCATGACACAGCTTGAGTGTTGGGTTGTCTTGAAATTTCCTTGGCCAGATTAGTCTGCCACTTTTGAATTCACTCTTATATGAAGTCTTAGGACATCGGCAAAGTGAACACATGTTCTTTGCAAGAATGTAACATGTATGGTCTCTGGTCTGATTTCCCCACAGAGTCTTCATTTCCATCTGAATCCTTCTGAGCCTAGCCTTTACTATCTGAATTCCAATTAGCATTCTGGTCTTCTGAGCTCCCACTAGAATCATCCATAAAGCTCTGTTTACAAAATTCTAGTGTTTCCTCAGCTCCCTTCTCCAAACTTTTCTGATAACATACCACAGGTCAACTCGAAAGGCTTCTAGATTACAAGGTCATGTATAGTCACAGCCATGATCCCAAGTTTGGTACCAGTTTTCTGTATTAGTCAGCTTTTTTTGTCTCTGGAACACAATAACTGACACCCCAATTTTTAAATAGGAAAGGTTTCATTTAGTTCATAATTAGAGGGAATGCAGTCCATGGTTGGCTGGCTCCAAGGCAGAGATATTATGAGAGAAGGGAATGGTAAAACAAAGCTGCCTCGTTCGCAATGGGTGAGAAGAAGAGCAGGAAAACAGTGCCAGAGATGAAAGAGCCCAAAGATCATGTGAAGTACCCAAGATCACGCCTCCAGGTACTACCCAAACACTCCAGAAAGTGTACTTTACTAATCTGCTAGGCATTTCTTAGTCTAATCAAGCTGACATATCGTGATAAGCTGTCACAGTAGCTTTCATTAGTCTTGGGCCCTACAGATACATAGTACCACAGAAGTTTCTAACTATAGTGTAATTCTTTGATATAACTGTTTGTATACCTAGAAGATTTCCACAGCATGCTAATATGTTATAGTCACAGATATCTGTCCTTTACTCCAAAGTGCTTCATTGCTCTGTTTCACTCAGTTTCTCCATGGTGTGTTGAGTTCTTTCTCTGTTTCCCCATGTTCCCTCCTTTCCGCCCAGCTGGAAATAATTGCCCAATACCTGCTTATAATGCAGAAAAGACTGACCCTCAGCCACTTGGTCATCATAAAGGAAAACTAAAATAAGACTATAATTGGTGACCTAAAAGCCAAATAGTGCTGGAAGAGCACACAATTGAGAGTACGCACTATAATAAATATAAATATAAATAATATAAATGAAGCATACTTCTCTTTAAAGAGTTTATAATCTAAAAATGATTATGATAAGCACTTACCACTACTATTATCACTTACAGTATATCAATAAGATTTCACACAACCAATAAAATAAAGAATTTTTATGGGGAAGATTTGATCTTGCAATAAATCATAATGTAAGGTTGTCATTATTATTTGAAATCTTAATTATTCAGACTTGGGGGTTGGGGATTTAGCTCAAGTGGTAGAGCACTTGCCTAAGAAGCACAAGGCTCTGAGTTCAATCCCCAACACCAAAAAAGAAAGATTATTTAACTTTAATTGATTTCAAGTGGAAAGCCATGGAAGGGAATTGTGGCTAGCAAGAGAAAGTTTGTGAAGATTACAGACTTGAAAATCCCTAAAAATGCAAAATGCTATACTTGTAAAGAATTATGTACTATTAACTGTAGGAATTAGGAGGGCTACTTGCTTCAGACTGGAGTAACAGTAAACTGACAAATTCTTTCCCTCCAACCTTATCTCCAAGCATTACTCTTTGTTCTGAAATCTTGAAAATATTATGTTTGTGCTTTAGGGAATGAATCAATGTAACTAAAATGGCTAAAAAGTGCTAAAAAAATAAACAATACCAAGAAATCAATGCACTAATGAAAACATGATTTTTTTCATGGAAAGTATAACATTTTTGAGCAGTACATAAACTAAAAAAAATTATCACAATTTATAAAAAGCAAAATAAAGGAATCAGAAAAGTCTTTAAAATATAAGATAGATAGTGCTTATATCCAATTTGATGAAAGGATGGATTAAATATTCTTAATAACTTTCCTTCATTCATGTGAATTCAGTTAAATTGAAGCTACTTGCTACTTAAATGCCTGATGTTACAATACTTTTGGCACTGTGTTCTCAAACTATTGTAGTGCCAAACAATTCAGTACTAATCAACAAGAAAGTGAATACTGATCCAGTGGGAAAAGTAGCTCATGTAAATATTATTTTAACCTTGAATATAACAGAATAAGAGATTCATTAAGTACCTCTTTTTCTTGTCATCTCCTAAATATTGCAAGGAATATAGCCTTGAAGAATGCAATAGAGACTGATATCCTTGTATCTTGGTTTCAAGGAATTGTAGAAATAGTGTTTGTGTTATGGCTTATGTCTAGATGTCCCTCAAAGCCTCATGTACTCATAGGTATGGCTTTGGGGAGGTCCCTGGATTTTGAGTGTGTGATCCTGGATTAAGGGTGTGATAACTGTTTTAGCCCATCAAGGCACTGAGGCATATACAGTTATTCCTCAGTATCTGTTTTGGGTTAGTTGTGGGACCTCTTTAAATAGCAAAATCTGAATATGCTCAAAACTTTTATATAAATTGGCATAATGTTTGTATGCAAGCTTTGTTTGTTTGGGTGTAGACAGTGGGAAGGCCCACCCTGGGTGTGGGTTGCACCGACCAACAGGCTTGTAGCCTAAATGGAATAAAAAGGGAAAGGGAGGTTTGCTGCTTGCTGCCTTCCACCTGCCTTGCCATTGATTTTTTTCTCCTCTGCTATGCCTTTCTGCCTTGGATCAGCTGACTATAGACTGAACCTTCTAAAAACTGTGAGCTGAAATAAACCTTTCTATAAATCTAAGGAAAAGTTACTGATTAAAGTCTTACTATTCATGTCTTTTTAGTTGCACAAATAGCTTATTCTGCAATTAATTCTTAGTGTACAAAAGGCATTTTTCCCCCAGAGAACAGAAGAAGGTAGCAAAAGGCTGCTTTCCTCTGGAGAACCAGGGAAGATGGAGAAGGATAGGGGGAAAGAACATTCTCTGAAGTATAGTTTTTTAACCTAACAGGTGGCTTCAGTCAGAAATGTCACCTACGGTGAAGCTAGTGGGACACAAATAATGTATTGCTAAGCTGTGCGATCTGCAACATTAGTGATTTTCTTAGTCATTTAACAGAAAGTGAATGGGGGTTGAGGAGTTAGCTCAGTGGTCCAGCCAGTGTTTGCCTAGCAAGTGTAAGACCCTGAGTTTGATCCCCAGCAACAAAAAAAAAAAAAAAAAAAAAAAGAGCAAGTGAAGCTAGAGTATTTATTTAGGTTTTTCTTCAGTTATGGGTTTAACATAGCTGTTATAAGTTTAGTCAAGCAGGGAAACAGTTTTAAAGAGAGTTTAAGCACAAAGCTACACCTGCAAACCATAGTTCTCTAATATAACCAATCTGCATTCTTGTATGATTTGTTTTTCAAAGGTCATCTGTCTGGGCACAAGGGTAGAAAAAGTGGAAGGTTGAAGTGAACCAAGGTTATAGTATTACCAGATAAAATACCAGGGAATAAAAATTTGAAAGTCCCCTTTCTGTGAAATATTGAAGTTATGCATGTTGAAATTCTTGACTTTATTTCACATCAAGAAGCAAGGTGGGAAAGGAGCCATAATGGTGGGAAAAGAAAGAGTGATAAGACAGTCTGTGTCAATGAGGTCAAAGAACAGTGTAAGAACAACAAAGAAAGGGAAGCATATGAGGTTGACAGAGGCAAACTTATAGAAAAACTTGAGAAGGGCAATGTCCAAACATGGTTTTTGGGGACCAGAGTTGGGATAAGTAAAAGCAAAAATCATCGGCAAGGATTTATTGTGGTTCATTCACATGGTCACAGGAAAAGTAGGTGAATGGGACAAAGATGAGGACTTAGCTGAGTACCCAAATCCTTAAGGATCACAGACAAGCACTTGTGTAAGCCCTTGAGCATCCTGAAGATGAAGTCCTGCCTAAACTGGTCAAGAGGGCAGCAACCTGTTCAGGAGCCTTGGTGCCTTCATTAGAGAAGTGAAAACACAGAGAATAAAACTGGTATGCCATGACTGTGATGCCACTGACTTATACTGATATATTCTACAAGATACAGCTGAAAATTTTGACTAAAATGAAAATTCAGTATTATTTGCCTATTTTTATATGTTTGTCCTATCTTGGTACCTTAGTATCACAGATAATTAAGAAATTATATCTGATCTACTCGGACAGAATTTGGCATGAAACTTGGACTTCAGAGATTCTCAATGTGGCAAATTTGTAAATTAAAATTGATGAGATATAGAGGATTACATTCTTATTTCAATCCAAGCACACAATAAATTTTCTTCTCTACAAATTGTATGTATGTTATAACTACACATTAATGTTTGATTTAGCATTTTTATATGATTAAGAGAATACATTCAATTTTTATTCAAAGAAATTGTAAACCGATTCCATCCTGGGACAGAGCGACAGACATGATATGCTTCTTCCCTAGCATTCCTTCATGCTAGCAAAGCTTTGATCTGCGTAGTTTCTGCTCTTTTGTCTTGCTTCAAGTAAGCATTGCAAAATGAGGGAAAATTTATTACTTGCCCATTAAATTACAATCAATTTAACAATTCAGAAACATTATTAGCAAGTTCTAAAAGCCATTTTTCAAAGTGACAGAAATATGTGCAATATTGTACATGCTGTGAAAATGCTGATTAATTTTCCATGTTCTCGTTTACCTCAGTTTGTTTCTGATTCACTAAACAAATATTCCTTTCTGTTCTTGTGCATAATTCTTGGATCTCTTTTTTATTTCATACAATAAAACTTTCAGGTCACTGGAAGTAGGTTCTTAAAATCAGAGAAATGTATATTTTCAAAACACAATGAGAGAAAGGGAAATGCCATGTGAAGGCCAGGGGAAAAGTGAGAATGACCATTAAGGAAATTTAAATGTGTGTGACTCATCATTAACAAGTGCTTTATGTAGCAAGCTAAAAATAACTGACACTTTCGTTACCTTCAATCAGCAAACATAAAATATATGCGATAATGAAATCACAAACCAACCAGAGGGAAAGGATGTTCAAACAAAGCACTTGGGCCCAGTCATTGTGGGCAGTGTCTGTGGGGTACTCTTTAAAGAATATTCTGAGTACCCATAATGTGGGAGAGTCAGAAATAATATGGGCAGCACAATTTTGCTATCTAATGCGTCTGTGCACGCAATGTGCAATATGTGTATCTTACTTCTCATAGTGATGCTTATTTCCTTTAATCCCAAGCCTACAAGTTTCTGTCCAGAACTCTTCTAGAGTATTAAATGGGTTCCTATGTTCAATTTTGTTTTATGTCTGTAAATTTCAGTCTTTCTGGTTATTTTCATGCTTTCAGGTGTTAGCTACTAAAAAGTTCTCAGAAACCTCATCTACCCATGAGTGAGCAATTGCAGATGTGTCCCATCAGTGGTTTTGCCATTAAAGTTTAGCCACCAAAGTTTTGCCGTCAAAAGTTTAGTGGCTAACCTTTCGATGGCAAAACCACCAATGGCTACATCTGCAGTCTTTCCTGTGTGGCTGGAGTTTGTCTAGTGTACCAATAAATCTTGGTTTAAAAACAAGGTTAACCAAGTTCAGGTTGTTTGTTTGTGTTTGGTACTGGGGATCGAACTCGGGGCCTTGTGCTTACTAGGCAAGCACTCTAACCACTAGGCTAAATCCCCAGCCCAGTTCAGGTTGTAGCAGCTTTTAGAAGTTCATTGTGAAAATGACAAATTTTCACAATGTAGTCAGTTTTTTCATTTTAATTCCATTTTGGCTATCAGGCTAACTTCCCTGCAGATTTCGCCCAACTCCAATCTCTCTTCAATTCTGCCTTCACCACCGTCGCATCACTCCCTGGAAAAGACATGTCTCCTCAAGTGGTCTCTGCTCCAAACTTCCTCAAGGCTCATGATAACCAAAGAGGGGAAAATATTTTATTCTATTTTTTTCTTTTCTTTCTTTCTTTATACTCTTAAACTGAGCCATAATTGGACATATTTATGTGGGACAATGTGATGTATCAATATGTGCACATTGTACAGTAATAAAATGACTTAGTATTTCCTAATCTCACACATTTGTCATTTCTTTATGGTAAAAACATTCCAAATCCCTCGTCTAGCTATTTTGAAATACTCGATACAATATTGGCAATCGTACTCACTCTATCATGTAGTAGAACTCCAGAGCTTATTCCTCCTATCTAGCTGTAGCTTCTTATTACCAGGCTTCCCACAATAATCTCCAAATATACCATGCCTGATTCATAGTTCTGCCAGACTGTCACACATGCATCCACGTGTCTCTCTGGTTCTCTCTCCCTGGAATTCTTACTTCACATCTCCAATTACCAAGGTCCACTTGTCCTTCAACATCATCTTCTAGTGTTATCACTTCTACAAAGATTTTTCTCATCTGAGATGGCAATATCCTCTACCAATCCTGCATCATTTTACCCAAACCTCTGCTGTAGCACCTATTATTTTTTATTTAATATGTATGTATAGTTTTTTCTTTATTGATTTTAAAATCATGAGGGTAAAATTCATGTTTGATTTAGCTGTGTATGTCAAGATGTTTTACACATATTTAATGCTTAATAAATTTGTTGACTGAATGATGAATGTATGACAGAAAATTTTCACTCCACCAAATCTCAAGTCATCCCTTGGTTGTCATTCACTTCTTTATTGTTTCTAGCTTATCATCTACAAGCACAAAGCTCTGCATCTGTTTTCCTCTAGCTCCTGAAGCATCTTCCAACTGTTTTCTGAATAAAACATCAGCAGCTTAGAGACTCTAGAGTAAGGGTTTTAAAACCAAAGTTGGTGCAAAAGTATCTGAGCATGCATGTGTGTGCTGGGAGTGAGGGAAGATGGGGTGGGGGTGTGTGTATTCACGGGGAGAGTTTCCACAGACTGGGATTTCAAAAGCCTAGAATCACTACTTTAAAGACACTGCAAGTTCTGGACACAAGACAAACATATCTTTTTGGGGAATGCCAATTCTGCGTGAATTCTGCCCCCGCATGTATCTGAAAGAGTGACAGGACCCGGACACATCTGGAAATGTGTATTTTCTCTGATGAGAAATCAAATAAAAATCACATAATATGACATACTATGAAACTCCAGATAATATGACTTGCATAATATGGATAAATAGTCACATAGGGATAACCTTAAGTGGTTGGCAACAATATTTGTTAGTTTTTATTTCTTAGAGAAATTACATTACTTAACATATTAGTCAGTGTTCTCCAGAGAAATAGAACCAGTAATATGTGTATGTATATAGAAAGAGATTTGTCAAAAGCAATCAATTGGCTCAAACTGATATAGAGGCTGAGAAGTCCCGAGATCTTAAATTGGCAAGCCGGAAGCCAGGTGAACCAATGGTTCAGTTTCTGTATGAGAATCAAGGCCTGAGACGCAGGAGAGTCACTCAGTGGTCTCAGTTGCAGTCTGACTATTGGCAAGATCAAAACCCAAGAGGAGCCATATTTAAGTTTGAGACCAAAGGCAATAAAAGACTGCCCCAGCTTGAAATAGACGCAAGAGGAATAAGTTCTTTACTTTTTGTTCTATTCAGATCTTTAATGGATTGGATGCGACTCATCTGCATTAGAGAAAGTAATCTATTTTACTAAGTCTACTGATTCAAATGTTAATATTTTTTCAGAAACACAGGACAGCCAGAATAATGTTAGACCAAATGTCTCGCTGCTCAACAGCCAAGTCGACACAGAAAATTAATCCACATACTCAAGAAGGACACAGGCACTCAGGAAGGACTACTCAGGAAGGACACGGAGTTATCTTGTTTAGTGTGAGAAAGTGTCATTTAAGAATCATTTGAAAAATTACCTTTTTACTAATTGCTTTGTTTTAAATATACCTGGAAACATTATTACATTAAAAATTCTATGAAAAACATTCTGTTAAATAAAAACTAGAATCTTACCTCAGGACTAATTACATCTGAAAAAGATACGAACTGTGGAGCCCAATAGATCTGTATTTACAATCCTGACTCTGCTGACCTTAATAACTATGTAAAATATGTGACATTTCATTTAATATATGTGAATCCAGGCATATTATAAAACTAAGATAATAACAAAACTTCAATAGGTCTGAAATTTAGGCTTAAATGAGAGAACATACATGTTGCTTGTACTTAGGAGATACACAATGACAAAATTTTCTTCTCTCTCAGTTCTTCTCGTCCTGTTTTTCATTGTAGTTATTATCTAACCCTACATTTTAGATGTAGCTACATCTTAAAATTTGGACCAAACTGAAATGTCACACACATCAACATGCCTTAGCTTAGGTTTGGAGTAGAAGCTAAAAACGCAATGCCCTTGCATCAAAGTAAATCACTCATAATATTTAAATAGCATGATATTTTAATGCATTAACTTCATAGAATTGTACAATGCAACAAAATGGGGTCTATCTTAGCCTATTTTGTTCTGCTCCAAGAAAACAAGCTTGATAAATTTATAAAGAAGAGAGATTTACTTCCTACAGTTCTGGAGACTAAGAAGTTCAGGGCTAAGGAGCCTGCATCTGTTAAGGGTTTTCTTGCATTGGAAGATAGAAGGGCAAGAGAGTGTCTGTTCATGCATGTGTGTGCACTTGAGAGACAGAGAAAGAGATAGAAGGGCAGAGAGATAAAGAGATATGAGAGAGAGAGAGAGATGAGAGAGAAAGAGGAGGAGGAGAAAGAAGATGAGTGGGGAGACAAGCAGGGAAGGTATTTAAATACTTCTTGTTATCAGGAACACACCCTGATAACTAACCCATTCCCACACTCACCACATTAATCCATTAATGAACTCAGAGCCCTCAAAACCTAATCACCTTCTAAAGTTCCTATCTCTTAACATTATTGCACTGGGGATTAAATTCCAAACACATG
Organism: Hystrix cristata; assembly: GCA_004026905.1. Taxonomy (NCBI): domain Eukaryota; kingdom Metazoa; phylum Chordata; class Mammalia; order Rodentia; family Hystricidae; genus Hystrix; species Hystrix cristata. The sequence continues at coordinate 3,076 of PVJO010025234.1, read as the reverse complement.
AACTAGGAAGCTCACATTTAAACCACTGCAAGGTCTAAATCAAACTCTCATCTATTAATTCAAAGCCTCTCATGCAAGTCATTCTTTTTAGCTGGCAGTGACAGATTCTCTGGGTATTAATAGCTAATGCATGTCTATTGATTGATTTTACCCTATAGATGAGAGTGTCTTAATATCAAATAATTTTACCATTTTTATCCAGAAAGGATTCAATGCTTATTATATCATATTCACTGAATAGCAAATATCACTTAGTAATGTGTTAGCATTATACTCAATAACTACTCTGTTTTAAGAATTTAAGAACAATTTTAAAAATTTAAGATACAAGTACCATGTATCTATGACGTGACAAGCAGCAACGAGAGCATCCCTATGTTCTTTGAAGCTCATGTTTTTCCTGCAACATCACATTACCTCAGGGAACCATCTAGTCTGTCTGTTCTAGTTGGATAGATTATATTTGGTACTCACCTTTGGTGGGAGCAAAGAAATGTGTTCCAGAGATAAAATAGGTAAAACACTTGAAGACATAGGAGTAGGAAAGGACTTTCTAAACAGAATCTCAGTTGCACAGGATTTAACAAGAATCAACAAATGGGACTATATTAGACTAAAGAGCTTCTGTACAGCAAAAGAGTCAATTAGTAAGGTGAAGAGAAAACCCACAGAATGGGAAAAAAATCTTTGCTAGCTGCTCCTCAGACAGAAGACTAATATCTAGAATATACAAAGAACTCAAAAAAATTAAAGTACCTAAAATTAATGGCCCACTCAAGAAATGGGCTAGAGAAATGAACAGATACTTTGCAGTGGAAGAAATACAAACAGCCAACAAATATATGAAAAAATGTTCAACATCTATGGCTATTAGAGAAATCCAAATTAAAACAACTCTAAGATTCTGCCTTACCCCCAAAAGAATGATAATTATTAGGAAGTCAAACAATAATAAATGCTGACGTGGTGCAGCTGTGATGAAAAGGGAACCTTCCTACACTATTGGTGGGAATGCAAACTAGTACAACCATTATGGAAATCAGTATGGAGATTTCTCAAAAGCCTGAAAGTAGAAATCCTATACGACCTAGCCATTCTTCTACTAGGTATCTTCCCCAAAGAGCTAAAGACATCATACTACAGAGATACTTGCACAACAATGTTTACAGCAGCACGATTTGTAACAGCTAAATTCTGGAAGCAACCTGGATGCCCATCAATAGATAAGTGGGTAAACAAAATGTGGTATCTATACATAATGGAATACTGTTCAGCTATAAAGAATGACAAACTAGAGTCATTTATAGGAAAATGGATGGACCCGGAAAGTATAATGTTGAGTGAAACAAACCAGAGTCGCAAGCTTGAATACCATATCGTATCCCTCATTTGAGTGAGGCAAAATACAAACAAAATAAAAGGTAAACAGTGGATACAAAAAGGCAAAGGATCAGATATCACCGAACAGGCAAAGGGTCCAAGGGAACAAGAAGAGGGCAAAGGGGGAGGGGAATGGGAATCCAGAGGAATAATGATATCTTAAAAACAAGAACTTAATAACCCAAATTTAAAACAGTGACATGTACACTAGGTACTATAGTAACTTTATGTAGTGGTGACTTAATGCTGCATCTATGTGGTTGTTTACATTGCTCATTGTCATAAGCAAAAGGCACAATGCATTGTGGTCTGTAAGTTTGTGTAATGGCCTGTAACTGTGTAATTTTGGATATATTTTAATAAAAATCTATTAAAAAAAAAGAAAAAAGAAAAGTGTGTTCCAGGCAGAATATTTGGAATCTGATGGGTGAGCAGAGAGATTAGGGGAGAAGCATATATTTCTCCTCTGGGTTCCACCTGAGACCTAATGAAGAGACAAACAGAGAGGAGTTCTTAATACAGGTTTATGAAATGCTAAGTTCCAAAAGATACTCCATGAGAAAAAGAATTCTATAGTCAGTTTGGAAACACATCATACCATGTCTCCATCCTAGACCCAGTTAGTATATTGAAATCTCTGAGTAGCACCAGAAGGGGAAAAAAAAATAACCCTGTTGTCCTTAAACTCATTTCCCAAACCACATATATTAGTCAGCTTTCACATTGCTGGACAAAATACCTGGCACCCAGAATTTAAAGGAGAAGAGAGTATTTGGTTCGTGGTTTCAGAGAATCTCATCCAAGGTCAGCCAGAGTCAAGGCAGGGACATCACAGCTGAAGAGCATAGCAGAGCAAAGCTGCTTAGTTCATGGCAGCCAGGAAGCACAGTGGGTTGGAAAGAGTGGCAGAGAGGAAGAGGCCAGGGACTAAATATACACCCAAGGGCACATCTCCATGACTTTCCCACGCACCCAGAAGTATGATATACTCATTTTTTAGGCAGCTCTCAAGCTAAACAAGTTGACAAACCCAACAGTCTCACTCTTAGCTCTTGAAAACTCTTTTGTAACTAATTCATATTTTCAAAAGACAAGATAGATGATTCTACAATAAAACCTCGCACAGGAAGAAAGTTTGGTACATTCTGTGTTTGAAATTCACACATACAAAGTGTTTGCATTATTTCTCTGTTGGTGAGTCTAACTAAGTGAAACTATTAAAACATTCTGATAGCTTAAGGTATGTTTTTGTGGGCTGTCCATCACTAAAATGAACAAGCAGCTGAATAAATTAGACTCTCTAAACCCACAAATTCTTTGGTTATTAACCTACTTGACATAAAACCTTGAAAAGATCTCTTTTATCAAATTGTGAAAATAGAGCTTTCTTCTGGTTACTAATGTAGATATGGAAATTCTGGGGCTTTTTAGGAGAAGAATGACGTATTATTGTTAATATTTGTTTCATTTCATAATCATTATTGGAAATCATTTTGTCAAAGAGAGGAACTGTTTTAAAAAAAGATCTGCTCCAATTGCCAAATATGGTAGGTGTGCTGCTTGTCTCCACTTTGGGGGGTGGCATTTATCAAATATTGTGGTTCATACATGATTCACATAAGGTTTCTTAAAAGAGTGCTTTGTGATTGATTTTTACACTGTGGTGTGGAGCTCACATTACTTCATTTGAAGGTAC